>JZLH01S0609111.1:15270-27703 GCA_001188425.1 Eucidaris tribuloides | reverse complement strand
TAAGGGTTTTTTTTTTACACTCGCACTGCACTGTCATCCCTTGTATGTACCTTATTGTTCCAGTGAACAGGAAAGCATCTTGGGGTATAATTGATAATGCGACGACGAGAGTCCAAGAGAGGAACTGTTCGAAATATCAACTCCGTCGATGAGAATAGCGACCTATATAATAAAGACAAAAAGTGTTATAATACAGTGTGTCTAAAAAAACTTGTGTGTAATTCAAAAAGCACCCTCTTGGCAATTAGAGAATACGGTTGTGACATATACATCAACGTCAAGGACATAGTCTTAGTTTAAAATGTTTGTTCTGTTAAATTTGCCCGTTTAATCTTGCGATACGTTTTAAACAACAACATGGTAAAATCACAATATTGTAGCATTTTTATATAGTCACAGACAAATCGACCTCTTGCCTCGTAAAAATGGTACAATTTGATTTTACCCTTCCGTAGTTAACTAAACATATCTCGAGGTCAAAGTACGCAAATTGAACAAACCAAACGGAATTTGAAAGCTTCGGTTATATATGCCCTTGACGTTTAAAGTAGGCGTTCAGTGAAACAATATTTTTAATGGCCAAAGAGGCCTCTTTTGACTTGCACATTTTAAAGACACATTGCACCACTTGCAACAGGTAATACTACTTTTGTATTCCAAGCTTTTGGTTTCGGGATAAAAAAAATCCATTTTGTGTTGAAATTCAACCAAGGGTTTTACAAGGTAGAAACAACAAAACCTCTGAAAAAAAGTACTGATTGAATTTTATTATGGAAAGGGAAGAGTAGTGATGATACGTTTGCCAAAAAATTATCAAATTCACATATGGACGAGGTAATTTTGTTCCATCAAATTAATACAAAACTGGAAAGTCTATCCCATTTCAAGAACTTATGTATTGGCCCAAAATGACGTAACACGTGTCATCACAACTACTCTCGAATGTTACAATACTTAATGGAAACCAATGGAAGCCATCTCATCTTTTGAACAATCTTTTTTTTTTCTTTCAAACCGCAACATTTTAACAGTCTTTTAAGCAAAACGGACATATCAAAACGTCAACTGTAGAATAGTCAAGCTTTGATCGGCAATGTAGAACACCAGAAAAGTGAAATGAGACTTTTACAGCACCTAGCTTTGCTTGAAACACTTTGCATCCATTTTTAACTTTAGTGTTTAAAAAAGTGAAAAATCTACGAGTACTCAGGTTGACCGGATTCACCTTGCCCATTTCCTCCCATAGACTACTGTGGGTAGATCCTATACTCATCATAGTGGTAATTCCAAGGGTGATGTTTATTCATGCTTATCTTGCCAGTGACAGCATAACTTTTCAAACTTTGTGGTGGATCAAATGACTGAATGATTATTTTCTTACCTAGACCAGCTTCAAGTTGATTGACCACGTCTCCGAGTTGCGCGATTTCCAAAGCTTTCCACAGTTCGTTGTCTTGTTTTGAAGAAGTTGGATCCAAGTTACTCCTTGTTTACATTTCAAATTTTGCAAATGAGGTATAAGCATATAGTTAAGTAGTTTATGTATGAAGAGCTAGTAATCAAAAGGCGCTAAATCTTTTTTTTTTGCCGGTGTTTGTAGACACGCCTATGGGAAAATGAAACTAATGAAAATGAAACACGCAATGTTGGGTATTTGTCTGTGCAAGTTAGTGCCAAATCTTATTTTGCTACTGGACAAGCGGTTAGCCAATGTACTGGTGCTAATAACTCAATTTCCATGAAAAGTGGATTTAGCGCCTTTTAATTGCCAGCTCTTCATATACAGAGTAAAGTTTAAACAATAATTCTTCAGATACAATGGGAACATCAGGGAGTCTTTTCTAATCAACATCTTTTTGAAATCAGCTGCTTACCTTAGAAAAGTGACACCAGTAACTAATTGACGTACATAGTACTAAAAGAGCAATTGTCGAGATATATACTGAATTGTCGTCAAAGTTCCTTGACGGTTCTTGGCCTCCACAGGGTGAACTGACATTGGTAATTAAAATTCAAGAGGTATTTAGTTCTAAATTGTACATCATCATGATTAAATCTAAACCATATGTAAAGAGTAACTTTGCAATTTCTCTTTTATATCTTTCTTATTCTTGCATCATCAACGTTACGAATGGTTAATATTATCATTCTTAACGATAACATACGTAAATCATACCTTATGCATGTTTACAGTCCTGTGTCGAGTATGAAAACGTTCAATATCGTTCAATGTTATTACAATTATACCCTATCCAATAAGTGCAAAGGTAAAATGAAATAATGTTGATGTAAAAAATATACATGTACACTTCGTGTCACATGAATTTTCCAGTGGGTGTCACATTTACATGTTCTCGTGTTTAATATAACACTCCTGATATTGAAAGTCGTCAGCATTAACACATTGTGTGTTAACTTGACATCCTAGTTTTTACCAGGGGCGGCGCCACGAGAGGTGAGAGGGGGCGGCCGCCCCTAATTTCTATCACAGTCATGAAATTCATGGGATTTGTGCGTTTTTAGAAAATTTGGCCCCCTGAGATTTTCGCCTTATGGGCTGTAAACGAGAATTTTTTTCGGGAAAAATTGTTTTTCCCGACGAGCCCGATAGGCGATATTGCGGTGGTTGGAGGGGAGAAATTTTGGAGAAATTTGGCCGAGAAATTCGATTTTTTTTTCTCCCGACCGATTTCGTCCCCTTAAGATTTCACCCTGGCGCCGCCCCTAGGTTTTACATTTTTTTTAACAATGCCTGTCATCCCTTGTATGTACCTTATTGTTCCAGTGAACAGGAAAGCATCTTGGGGTATAATTGATAATCGACGACGGAGAGTCAAGAGAGGAACTGTCGAAATATCAACTCCGTCGATGAGAATGCGACCTATAAATAAAGACAAAAAGTGTTATAATACAGTGTGTCTAAAAAAACTTGTGTGTAATTCAAAAGCACCCTCTTTGGCAATTAGAAAATACGGTTGTGACATATACATCAACGTCAAGGACATAGTCTTAGCTTTAAAATGTTTGTTCTGTTAAATTTGCCCGTTTTAATCTTGCGATACGTTTAAACAACAAAAACATGGTAAAATCACAATATTGTACCATTTTTACTATAGTCACAGACAACATCGGGTCCTCTTGCCTCGTAAAAATGGTACAATTTGATTTTACCCTTCAGTAGTTAACTAAACATATCTCGAGGTCAAAGTACGCAAATTGAACAAACCAAACGGAATTTGAAAGCTTCGGTTATATATGCCCTTGACGTTTAAGTAGGCGTCAGTGACAACAATATTTTTAATGCCACAGAGGCCTCTTTTGACTTACACATTTTTAAAGACACACTGCACAGTTGCAGCAGGTAATACTACTTTTGGTATTCCAAGCTATTGGTTTCGAGATAAAAAAAAATCCATTTTGTGTTGAAATTCAAACCCAGGGTTTTACAAGGTAGGAAACAACAAAACCTCTGAAGAAAAAGTACTGATTGAATTTTATTATGGAAAGGGAAGAGTAGTGATGATACGTTTGCAAAAATTATCAAATTCACACATGCGAGGTAATTTTGTTCCATCTATTAATGGAAAACTGGAAAGTCCTATTCCACTTCAAAAATTATGTGTTGGCCCAAAATGACGTAACACGTGTCATCACAACTACTCTCGAATGTTACAATACTTAATGGAAACCAATGGAAGCCATCTCATCTTTTCGAACAATCTTTTTTTTTTCATTCAAACCGACAAACATTTTAACAGTCTTTTAAGCAAACGGACATATCAAAACGTCAACTGTAGAATAATCAAGGCTTTGATCGGCATGTAGAACACCAGAAAGTGAAATGAGACTTTACAGCACTAGCTTTTGCTTGAAACAACTTTTGCATCCATTTTTAAAATGATTATTTTATTCTTGTACTCCAATAGATAATGGCAATACCTTGAAAAGTTTAATTATGTTATCCTTTTGTCGTTCCAAATAATCACTTTACCTTTGAATGTATCGATCATACGGAATAAAGCTAGAGTAAGCGAAGATTTGCCGCTCCCTGTTCGTCCACATATACCGAGCTAAATAAAGCAAACAAAAACAGTTCACGTAACATGCATTTATTAATAAATATATATGGCGGAAGATAGAAAAATAGATTCGCGTAAAGATTGTTGGATCAATGGATGAAGAAGTATTTCTTTATCATCACCATCTTCTCCTCCTCCTTGCCCCTTTATTCTTCTTTTCACTTTTTCTTCTTATCCTTCTCCCCTTCTTCTTCTTCTTCTTCTTCTTCTTCTTCTTCTTTTCATTTTCTTCTTCTTCTTTTCATTTTCTTCTTATCGTCCTCCTCCTTCTCTTCTTCTTCTTCTTCTTCTTCTTCTTCTTCTTCTTCTTCTTCTTCTTCTTCTTTATCTTCTTCTCTTTCTTCTTCTACTTCTTGTTCTTGTTCTTCTTCCCCTTCCTCTTTTTCAGAACAAGATGATGGTGAAAGTAATAGTAACAGCGAGTGCCTTCCCGATTGTTAACCTTTATAGACACACACACACATTCGACCGAGACTACGTTAAATCTCATTCATGAATAATGGACCTATACGAGTTGGTGGTGATATCTCTATACGGGACAATACTTTGGGTGCTAATTACCTTTTCTTCCGCTGGAATAGTTAAACTAATTCCTTTCAGCACAGGATCGAGGTCACTGGCATATCGAACGCTGATCTCATCAAGTTCAATTTGACCGTTTTCTGGCCAGGTGTCGGGTGGTTCAATACCTGAAATATTTTTAAAGGAAACCAAAATTTCAAATATAAATAGAAAAACCGAAGGCTTTTGATTTTGGAAGTTAATGTAGAGTTACGCTCGTGACATTCGTGTCGAATGTGTGTATTTGATCAGTACTTTAGTGCGTACCCACGCTGCGAGTTTGAATAGTTAAGAACCCAAAGCGTAAGACTAAAGATTTAATGTGAGCTAGAACCGATTGGTTGTACAAATCTCATCAATGAAGAACAAATTGGTGTAAAATTTAAAACCCAAAATGTTGTCCTATGAATTACGCATATTACCAGTGTCTCTGATAAAGTCTTAAAATGAAGTCCTGAAAAATGCAGTTCAAAACGATCATTAAGTGCTTTTAAAAGGTGAAAATCAATTGAGCGACCATTCCCGATTATCCTATAAACTGCTGTGTTGTGTCGATTTTTATCTGTACATATTTAACAAGTGACAGCATGACTCCCTTAAGTTTTGTGTTCTACGATGTTTATTTGTCGGTTCAAGCACTGTCAGATATGTCAGATAGCAAAGTTTGTCAATATTTGAAATTAGGCTTCTACAATGTTGCCTTTAAAATTTAACATCATATTTCACCGACTGTATAGTGGACAATACCCTGGGTGTGGTGTTAACGTAACACTTCAGTTATTTAGTAAAGTAGATCTTTTCTCCAAGTAGCGCCTTATTAAAGACGAAAACAACAACAGAATACTGCATTTTAGATGGCATCTTTAAACTACGATATATATGATTTATCTCTATTTTTAAAATAAATACCGTCGTAATCTTCGGTGGGTACTTCGGTATAATATTGCACTCTCTCAACGGCGTTCATTTGCAATTCTATGTCTGCTGCAGCTCGCACCACCCGATTCATGTATAAAGATATCTGAAAAAAAAATAGAAAACATAATTTAACCTTAATATTTATTTTTTATCTATTTTAAATTTTTATGTAAATCATACATTTTATTTCAATCGATCTATTGATCAAGCTATTATTCATTCACTCACTGAATTCAAATTCAGTTTTATTCCATAAATCATAACAAATATAAGCATCATCATAAAAATTGACAGGATCGAGCACCCTGTTAACCACGTATGGCTATATAACATGGGTGGACCCTTTACAAACATAACGAGAATATATCAAATACAATTACATAAAAAAATACGCCAATAGATACACAACAATGGCTATAAACAGTTATAATGTTACAACAAATGAAGCAAAGAGAACACACACATTCAAGACTAACACAAACCCAACACTAGAAATCAAACAAACAAATACAATCAAGAGGAACATATGACTTTACATATCGGTTAATTGCCCTTTTAAATGAATGATCAGTCAGTCAATTAAGTATTCTATCAATCAATTAATCTATAAAACAATCGAATGTGTATTACCTCGAGCGAGTATGAAATTGCGAGACCCACAAAACTTGCATCGATTCCAAGATAGAAGGCCCCAAGCAGGGCAGACAGACTGGAGATGAGAACTATTACAGCACCAAGATAATCCTGTATTGAGACAATGGACGTTGCAAATGAAAACACAATTATAGACATCAGAAGTAGTTTACAATTACTTTAGTTTCATTGCTTCATATAACTCGTATATGTCGTCTTACAAGTCTAAATTTAGTATACCTCTTCTATTTTAGTGTTAAGCAAACGGAACGTTAAATGATTTAAAGTTGGATAAAAGGATTGGTTATTTAGTTTATTTCAAGATAGCTTTAAAATATCTAATTTTCGGCGGAATGGGATTTTTGGTTTGGACAAGAAAAGTGGGCAATTTCAATTTAATAATAATCATCATCATCATCATCATCATCATAATAATAATAATAATAATAATAATAATAATAATAATAATAATAGTCCATTCTTATATATCGCAAAATACAAATGAGATCAGTCTCTGTGCGCTTAGATATTATTACCTGGGATACAGTTATAACCTGAGGACATTAACGCCGGGCAGGTGTAATGGACACGAACTCGAGACCTCTATATTATCAGGCACACGCCTCACCAATCTCGCAGCGCCAATTCATCTAAGCAATTATTATTAATCGAGAAATCATGCGAACAGCATTTTAATCATGGTTGGTGAAAAGAAATCGCTGAATTTTGGCCCAATCCTTCAAAGATATTTTTAATTGCATAATATCTTAGACCACACGTATCATATTTATAACTTATTGACAGGAAATAAATGCAGGTACCTGTCATAAACACAGGTACTTACCAATCTGATAGCAACCCATCTTTGAGCAGTAAGTAGATAGACGTAAACTCGATTATTCCCAAGAATAAATTTCTGGACTTTCTGGAAGAATCGGGTTTCGTCTCTGTGTAGGTACACGAAAAATGTAGAGTGTCGTGGAAGAAGTAATTAAGTCACATAATACCACTTTTGAGATATCATACTTCACAAAGTTCTTGAAATTTCGTACAGGTCACAATCATTAGAAATTTCCTCCAAATGTGTTTGCGCATTCCTTTTTTAAGACCATGATGTAAGCATACTTTATCAAAACTGATCTCTAAGCCATCATACATGTATATTTATTTTGGACTCGAGTACTTCTTGCTCTGCAAACACTGGTCTGAAGAAAAGAAATGCATTTTTCGATTCGAGAAAAGTCAAAAATTCTAAATTGTACATAATTTTGGGATGCCCGTAATAAGACGAAACATTTGATTTATACTTTGTCGAATTTGGACGCTGTTTAAAATTTGACCTCATTTGACCGGAAGTGAGTCATATCTCTTCAACAAAGCACAAAATATATAAACATGATAAATTAATGATTTTCTTAATCATTGTGACTGGGCGAGTAATCGAAGATACATCTTCAAGAAATTATACAAAGTTGAAAATGTGACCCGGATTGACCACTCCCCTCCCCCTAAGACGGAAGGGTCAAATCGACATAAAGTTTGAAAAAGAAAATCCCGGCATGTAAAGACTTCAAAACAATTCTTAACTCCATTTAGTCAAAATATTAAGTATTTCTTATACTACACTATTCAAATTAAGTCGATTACTCCACCATTGCTTGGTTGTCTTTGTTTCCTCAGATATAATACAGTGCAACCGCATTACAGGGGCGTCGATCCTGGGGTGGCACGGGGGGCAGTCGCCACCCCAATGAAAATATTGAGGGGGGGGGGGCAAACATAATGATTTTCCCCCAATAATTTTGTCAACTTGAAAAATTCATAAAACGTAATGCAACGATACGTCTAAAAAGTAGTGCAAAACACAACAAAACCAAACTTAATATATTAAATTTGATTAAACATATACAACTTTCATTTTTTTCGCACGCTTCGCGCGCAAAATTTTATAATGCAAATTTTGACATTTTTCTTACTTTTGCCTCCCGAATCGAAAAAATGGATCGACGCCCCTGCCGCATTAGTATAGGGAGTTTACTTCAGTTTACTTACAACTACTATAACTAGTAAAATTCAGCACTTTAAATATTATCTTTTTTTGGCCCAGAAAGAATGCTACGAGTATGATCGCTAATTTCTTCAACATTATCGGCAAAATGTCAGTAATTTTTATTTCGTTGGTTAGAACATTTTTTTTCCAATAAAATGATACCAAGATCATTGATTTTGAGTAAGGCGTTTTGATTCTAGGGCCATTTTTCGGAGGCAATGCAATTTCCCAAATATGCCAATTTTTCAACAGCGGCGGTTATTGGAACGCCGAGATATTCTGGCGTCTCAGCTAACCATACCGGACAAACCGCGATGACAATGGAGACATAGCTCGCATCGTCTTCCTTATGAAAGCGATGGCATTCCAGCCCTTTTGTCATTGCGGTTTGTCCGGTATGATTAGCTGAGACGCCAGAATATCTCGGCGTTCCAATGACCGCCGCCGTTGAAAAATTGGCAAATTTGGAAAATTGCATTGCCTCCGAAAAATGGCCCTAGAATCAAAACGCCTTACTCAAAATCAATGATCTTGGTATCATTTTATTGGAAAAAGAATGTTCTAACCAACGAAATAAAACTAATTACATTTTGCCGATAATGTTGAAGAAATTAGCGATCATACTTGTAGCATTCTTTCTGGGCCACCCTGTATACTGGCATCTACCGTATGCTTTACATAACGTATAAAAATGTGTAATCTCATACAAGTTTAAAGGTGCATGTTTGCAAATTGCTTAACAAACAATGTAGCTTACATGGCAACACCACCCGCTGGTCTTTACCCTCCTTACCACTACTGGTATAAAATTCCGTCAACTTTGCATGTACTATCATGAGTGTAGTAAGGGAAGGGTTACAAAAATATGTGTACTTACTGATAAGCTCGTATTGTCGATAACCCTCCCAGGGTTTCAGAGAAATGGGCAAAAATTGGCGATCGCGTCACACTTTCACATCGTTGAAGCTCTCTTGAAAATACAAAAGAACGAACAGTTCGTCAAAATTAGCTGTAATTATATAACAATTGTTTCATGAATGTTTGCAGCAAGAGGTTCAATAATCCGACTGTTAAATGATATGTTAATATTCCAATCAACATCCTTTGGCGATTAAATAAAACGAGGTCATTGCACATAACTCTGATCTACCTTACATTTTTGTGTTTCTTTTTTAAATCATAGTTGGCCATATTTTGTGCTAGTCACCAGTTTGTTGCAGTGAAACTGTTTTGCCACTAAAACTCACAAATTCATAATACTTTATTACACTGGACCTTGGTGCCAAGTAATGTTATCAATCACTAAATTATTTTTTCTTCAAATTCCAGGTAATTACTGATCCCTAGATTTTACACACATGTTCTTTATCAATCGCCTAAAGGCGTGAGTGACTTTTTTCTATGCCACAGGAGGGCTGCAAATGAGATTCCATGTCTTTAAACCTGACATCAAGTTGATTTTAATAAAAGCAGAAAAATGAGAGAAACCTATTAGTGAACGTTCGGCAAAAATCCATCAAAGAATAACAGAGTTATGAAGTTTCAAAGTTTTGAATTTGTGACGTCGCATGCGAACAGCTCGCCCATTTGTCATGTAATATGCATTCAAAATATAATCAGAAACATTATTTCATACAGGCTTCTATGAAAAAAATGCATTCAGTTATCATGAAGCATTCAAAATGGCAGTTTGTAGAATTTATATTACATGATATATGGGGAGCTACTCGCATGTGACGTCACAAATTCAAAACTTCGAAACTTTATAACTCTGTTCAAGGAGCTTCTTGCTCTGTTATTCTTTGGTGGATTTTCGCCAATCTTTCATTAATATGTTTCTCACAATTTTTTGCTTTTATTAAAGCAGACTTGACGTCAGGGTGGACTTTCCCTTTAAACCTTACCTCGAGGTCATGACGTAGTAAACCAGTAGGAACATGAAGGCCATGGCGATAGGAACCATGAAGATGGCGAAGTAGTAGTTGACGACGATGTTGACGACGATGGACGATAATACTTGTGACGTCAGGTTTATCAGCATACGAACGGTCTGGATTAGGCGCTAATTTTTGAGGTCGCATAGAAACATTTGGCAGTTATTGTTGACAATGAATGTACTTGTTGTTATGGCATATTTTAAACAAGTTGTCATGTTCAATAGATGCACATTTTCCACATTTGGCCATGTTCTGACATACAAATTCTGAGGATGGATGTTACCTGAATTCATGTACGTCAGGTTGATCAGAATACGGAACCTTTGATAGACGCTAAATATTCATGTCGCATAAAAACATTACTTACCATGCGCACTAAATACCCGCTCAAGGATCGTAATCACGCTACTTATTGCGTGTACATTATTTGCACTTTGGCACGTGGTAAGAGTTAATATCTTTGTCTTCAATGCATTTACAATATTGTTGTTTAGCGTAATTCTTTGTAACAAGTTGTCGTGTTCCAGGGACATATTGCCATAATAGGCCATGTTTTGGTATTACAAACTCTAAAGATGTAATGTTACGTGACTTTATGATCTTTTTTTGTTGACTTTCAAAGTCTAGTATATTGTCTGATATCAATTTACCCCTCGAAAACAATGTGTTTCCAAATTATAGTAAATCTAGAATTCATTCTTTGTACATATAAAAAAATATGGATAGATATATTATTATATAAATATATCCAATTCCTTCGGTATAAATTACGTAATGTAATCGTTTGATTTCTACTGATATTCCGTTTTACTTCGTTTATCCATCGTTGAAATAGTTGTACGAGTAATCAAAAACAGTTGTTATAGAAATGAGTAATCTATATTTACTCACCTGATCGATAAGTTGTGTATCACTTGAAAATCTGTTAAGAATTCGACCTGTAGGCGTTGTATCAAAGAACCTAAAACAAAGACAAAAAACGTAAGTCGGTTAGGGATTGGGGAGGTGCACATTGTGGGGAGGTGGTACTAAAATCATTGCTTAAAGTAGAAAAAGGGTGAAAATTTCGTTTTGCTTGTCGGTCGTGGAACACCTCTGCCTCAGCGTGTGGGGGGGCCTGCACATGCACCATGTGCACACCCCCTCTCCAATTACACTCTTGAGCAGGTTAAGAAAATGTTAGATAAGGCTCATCGAACTGTATAAAGCCATCACTCTTGCTTTTGCAACAAAAAGGTAAAAAAATTGTACTTTTTCCAATGTTTTATTGAAATATACATTATTCATGTATTATTCAAATTCTAATACATTTATTTCTTCTTTTCAAATGACAACATGACAACGTGAGTGATACAATTTACAATTTGTGATCACATAATAATTACTTGTATACAACGGTAATAAAATAGATTACTAATCACAGAATTGAAGAAAAAGAAGTGGTCAATTGAAAAGGAAGACGGCGTAACACCCAAAGGCAGACTTCCTGAAATGGGGTACCCCGAAACAGTACAAAAGAGAAGACAAAAGGGAAGAATAGGAAAGAAGGAGACAGAAAAAAAGAAATATAAAGAAAAAAAGAAAAGAAAGAAAAACATATTGTTACTTTATTCAAATTGTGTTGTATTGTCTTATTCTTTTAGGAAATGAAAATGAATGAATTTAAATGAAATGGAATGAGATTTACCTCATGGGTATCGACACAACGTTGTCCAGCATGTTGAAGTGCATGGATCTGGCAGCCAGAAAGGCCCCTGCCGTTATGAACCCGATGGAAATGATCCGGGTCACAATAGATAACGCCGAGAAGACAGAGTAAATTGAAACGTAGTAGTCTGTTTCTTCGGCGATCGTCTGAAAATAATAGAAACCGTATCAGGACAACGCCCCCAAGGACAACTCTCCCGGTGACAACTCCCCCAGGGGACAACTCTCCCGGGACAACTCTCTCAGTAACAACTCCCCCAGAGGACAACTCTCCCGGGACAAATCTCCCAGTGACAACTCCCCCAGAGGACAACTCTCCCAGGACAATTCCCAACTGACAACTCCCCTGGATGACGTCTCCCCGGAGGACTAGTTTGCTGGAGGTTGTGATCCCCGGAGGGCAACTTCCCCAAATTACAACTCCCCCGAGGATAACTCCTCCAGAGGATAACTCCTCAGAGGACAACTCCCCAGAGGATAACTCCCCCAGAAGACAACTCCCCCAGAGAATAACTCCCCCGGGACAACTCCTCCAGAGGACAACTCTC
>JZLH01S0609106.1:0-16429 GCA_001188425.1 Eucidaris tribuloides | reverse complement strand
GTAACATTGTGGAGCTTCAGATTTAAAAAATGTCAAATTTTGATATCTGAACTACATATTAGTGCTTCATATGGACAAATAATAACCTAAATAAAAAAAGTTTTGGAAAGTTACACTGCCAATGAACGTCATGCATGAACAATAACAATTAAAACTTGGGGCGAGTTTAAATAGCCTACTAGGTTACACACAGTAAATCTGTGGGAGAAAATGGGCATGGTGTGGAATCCGATCAACTTATGATTTTCACTTTTGTAAAGCACTAAATAATCATTGTTGATAATACCCCCAATTGTTTCAAGGTGTCATTTTTAGACCTTATCAAAGACAATTGTAGCATGGGGAATCATGTAGCTCAGATTTTTTTTAACTGTGGTAAATGTTAAGGGGCCAATACCATTTAAGACATATGATATTTTTTTTGTCTACCTGCTAAGACAATCCTCTTGTGGATGGCCAAAATTGGCAATGTTATGGCTAGGATAGTAGATTGACCATGGATACTTGGTGCAGTGGGTCCACACAGTCTTCTGGATCAGGCAAGGCCAGGCGAACGTCATCAGACGACGAGCTTGGGCCCATGCTTCGCTGAAAATGGCAAAAAACCCCAAAAATTGGGAAATACAAATTGTACAGAACTAGACTCGGGAGAGCCAGTGCTCAAAAATATGATTAAGGGCACCACCTTCAAATATCAACTAGCAGCAATTCGGCTGCGCGCAGCCGATTTGGTATGCTCCGCGACCCCCGTCCAAATCCCAAACTAATTGAGATGTACGGGGCATCGTAACTTTGACCGTTCAACTCTTGAAATCTCAATCTAATGCCCCATAAATACATACTTGTACACCAAATTACATCAATATTCGGATAAAGCCGCTTCTCAAGTTATCGTGGTTAAAAGATATTCAAGTATGGGTCATCGTGACCTTTGACCTTTGACCTTAAACCCCAAAACTATGAATACAGTTCATTGGTACATATATAACACTTACCTTCACCAAGTCTACATCAATAGCGGATTAAGCCGTTCTCATTGTTATCTGCTGGTAAACTTTAAGGGGGGGAATCACTAACTATTGGAGCCTTTGACCTTGGACGCTTTGAGCTTTTAACCGAAATTCTGATGTTTATTGGTACCTTATAATACATACTTTCACCCCAAGTAACATCAAAATCAGACCATCATTCTTAAGTTATCATTGCGTAATGAGCCCAAAATCAGACATCTATTCACTCCTCGCTGACTTTGACTTTCACTTCAGAAATCTATTCAGTTCATTCGTGGCCATAATAATTACAACTTCAACCAACGTTACATTCAAATCCAACATGCCTTTCTTTAAAGTTATCTGGGGGTAACGAGCCCGAAATCAGACATGTTTAGGGCCCTGTGACTTGCGACCTTTGACCTATCAACCCCAAAACTAATCACTTCATTGTTGCATCATAATAGCATACTTCACACCAAGTTACATCAAAATCCAACAGGCCATTCACAAATTATCGTGAACGATCCCAAGTCAGACATATTTTAGGCCGCAGGACCTTTGACCTTTACCTTTCAACTCCAAGATCTTATCAGTTCATTGTTGCGGGCCATAATACATACTTCACCCAAGCTTACATCAAATCCAAACTTTCCATTTCAAAAGTTATCAGGCGAACGAGCCACGTCAGACAATTTTAGGCACAGGTGACCTTGACCTTTCAACCCCAAAAATCTAATCAGTTCTTGTTTGCTTCGATAATACATACTCACCCAAGTTACATCAAAACCGACCGGCGTTCACAAGTTAATGCAGTAACGAGCCCAAATCTAGACATATTTAGGCCAGGTACCTTTGACCTCCAAATCTTAATCAGTTCATTGTTGGTCATAATACATACTTCACCCAAGGTTACATCAAAATCCAACTTTCCATTCAAAATATCGCCAGGTACGAGCCCACGTCAGAACATGTTTTAGGCCCGGTGACCTGTTGACCTTTGACTTTCACCCCAGAAATCTAATCAGTTCATTGTTGCTTCTAATACATACTTCACCCAAGTTACATCAAAAATCCGACCGGCCGCTTCACAAGTTATCGCAGGTAACGAGCCGCAAATCAGACATATTTTTAGGGCCCCGGTGACCTTTGACCTTACCTTTCCACTCCAAAAATCTTATCAGTTCATTCTTGCCCCATAGTACATACTTGATCCTAGTTACATGAAAATCCGATCAGCGCGTTCTTTAAGTTATCGCGGTAACGAGATCCGGTAACGGACGGACGGACGCACGGACGCACGACGGACAACCGAAAACATAATGCCTCCGCAACTGCGTTGCGGAGGCAATAAAAGTAGGTTCATTAAAACACTTTTAGTCCCACAGCGTACAGGTTAACTTTTGTGTTGTTTTTAGTGTGGGGCTGTCACTGCCTGGGAGTAAGAGGGTTAAATAAAAGTGTTACATAGGTTGAGACCCCCCGTCTACATAAGTGAAGTCTTTAGTACACCATCAAATACACTCTGATCAACCCCTCTTAATCATGTCGCCCATCCCACCCAAAGTCCAACGGTCACTGTAATTTCACTAAAACTGAGTTTCTAGTGCCTATACTTTTGATGAAGATTCTTAGATGGTACTTTCTTCTATATACCAGATGAGTGTATTTACACGATGTTAATTTGTAGGCATGCAACAGAAATACCCTGCCTTTAAAAACTTAGAAAATTCACCAATTCTGCCAGAGTACAAATTAATCATGCAAAAATATCCACTTTACAGAAATATTGGTACTTACTTGTCAGCCGCATCATGGATATGTGGAGCAGCCCTCTCAACCAAGAGGGCAGCAAACTGTAGCAGCAGGATGCGCACAGAGTCGGACGTCCCGTATGGATTCTCGGGGTCAATGACCTTACTGATGAACACGCTCACCAGATTTTCGGGGCTGTCCTGGCCGGGATTTGGTGGGCCACCAATGAGCTGCAAAACGTACAATCATGACAGTCAATCAGAAGTCACTTATTTGATTTATAATAATAACGTCTTATTTAAAGAGGGTAGCTACTTCAGTCAAAGACAAACTGCTCTACCCTTAATACCCTCGTTTGTTCTAGAATTCTGAGCGCCGGGTTAGACAGTAGAAGGTACTATTTTTAAAAGTCTTTGGTATGACTCAGCCGGGGCTCGAACCGACAAACTTACGATCGTGAGGCGCAAGTTCCAACCACTAGGTTCAGTAGAACAATTTAAACAATCATTATTTCCATATGTGCCTGGATATAATTGTTGTAATCTATGAAATGAGAATTACAAGTAATAAATCAATCTGTGTTAAATTAGTGAAGTGTAGTTGTTCTGTAATAACGGAAGTAAAATGTTGCTTTGGAAAAAAAATTTGAAAGCACTGAAAATAATTTTATTAGAAGTGAATGATACTACCAAATTTACCAAATAATCTTTTTTTGAGTGTTTGTACACAATGCACACAAACTCAATTTTTGGAGGATTTTTTTTCCCAACATGTTGACTACATGACCAATTTCTGATGTATTTGTTTTATATCTATACACTTTTTTGTAAAGTATTGATAGATACAAAAAAAAACCAAAATAAAAAGTAGCTGAAAGTACTGAAATGAATGTGTCCAGATACTTATATTGTACACAATTTTTGCATGGCAAGATACCGGTACTGAAGTAAATTATTCATGAAGTTGTGGTACGGCAAGCTTTTTTATTGCACTGGGATGCCGAAGTTCCAGATTTTGGTGCCATGGTTCTTTATTGATTGATTTTGAGCACGGGTTGTTCAAAAATTTGGTGAATTAAGTTTTAGCTGTTATTGTTTGTATTTTGAATAATTTTTTTTTGATAACTCACATCATCTCCTTCTCCCTTGTCAAACGATGCTGCAAACATAGGTATGATGACAAACTGGAGAGCCTTGGCTTTTAGCTCCTGAGGGAACGCCTTGTCATGGAACAACTCCACAAACTTGAAGAAGACATGCCTTTTCTGCTCCACGGAATAACCCTGAACCAAACAAGAACAAAATACAAGTTACAAGCAGTGGATCTCTTTTGCATTCCTAAACTAGAAATTTCCTGTGTCCACAGGAAGTGAATGCGCACTCTTCAGGTGATCTGTAAACATTTCTTAGTTCTTTGGTTTGTATATAAGTATCATCTACGTAACCCATATCCAACAAAATTTCATGTCCGTCTGTCCAATATTTGTTAAATTATCGTGCAGCACCACTGCAAATATGACATGAGCTGTGACCTTAGACATGCGGACTCCGAATTCGAACTTCATCTGTATTTTAGTATCATCTACATGTACAGTCAAAGAAAGGAACAAACTTTCTTTGGTTTACAATTTTGCTTCCTATATATAATTCTAATAATTTAGAAAAGTATAAAGTGATTCATGACTTTACCTGTGCTACCTTCTCTTCTAGGAAGGTTCTAAGAAATTGAAAGTTTGGCAAGTATCTGTTGCTGAAGACTCTTAGTAACTGGAACAACAGCTCCACATTGGAGGGATGGTTTCTAGAAAATAAACAGAGAAACATGAACAAGCACTTTGTAGGTACAAATGCACTCAAATTACAGCTAGCATTAAAATGTTGAAAACAGGCCTTCAACTCTGCTTGGTTGAAAAAGTAGTCGAAAATGAGGAGCAAAATTCTCCAAAAAGTAGGACAAAAGTAGGATTCAATCAACCAAAGCAGGATACTTATAAGTAGTGTTTGGAGTTGTAACCCAAAGAAAATGGAAACATGCAGAAAATGCAAAAAAAAAGTTCTAATATTGGCAAAATCTGTGGAAACAAATTTTCCTTCAGAAACAAGTGATGATGGTAGTTATAGTACTCTCAGTAACAAACAGTAAAGATTACTCAACTCCAGACAAATATTATATCTATCACAAAGTTTTTGTTTGTTTTTTTGGTAGGGAAAAGTAGGAAAATAAGAATTTTTAGGAAGGAAAATAAGAAAATTAGGATCTTCACAAAAAAGTAGGAAAAAGTAGAAAAAGTAGGACCATTCAAAGGCTGGACATTTGTAACCTAGAATCTACACATTCAGGAGAGTGATCCTTAATAAACAGCAAAATACCAGTTTAACCCACTGAGCCTCAGGCTGCCCGAGGTCATCTTGTTTAAATAAAATAGTTAAAACTCACTCAGCGTAGTTCAACAGGCACTTGACGAGCAGCTTAGGCTCCTCCCAGTGAGACACACCCTGGTTGTCATGGCGATGGCGATCCTGGAAGGCGTCCGACACCCATATACGACGCAGATGAACAAACTGGGAGGAACCAAACCCAAAATGGTGTTACACACTTCCATCAATATGCTGTAAATTCCCTCAACATTCTATCAATGCAAGTGACTGTAGCCCAAAGTTGTAGGTGGCTCCACTGATATAAAGTTAAAGTTGTTAAAGTTTAAATGGCAAAGATAAAATTTCAAGTTAACTGTTATAGTTAAAAAAAAACCACTGTTGCAATTTTAGCTGTTACACAGTCTGTCTGCTGCGAACTGCTTATCATCTCATGAAAGCTAAATATGAGTGAACAAAGTCAGAAACTCACACAACTGAAGTTTGATCAGTAGTGAGCAGACTGTTCTACACAGAGGAGGGTAGAATCAACTAAGTTCGTCTGGTGCAAGTTACAATCTTTGGCATCTGGAATCCAAACTTGCATTGTACACAATACTTAAACAAACTGCTCAGAAATATTCAAATGTTCAATGTCAATACTTCAGAAACTATAGGACATATGTAGGACACTATTCAAGTTTCTTTGAGTGGATATAATCAAGTAAATAGATAGTAGTATGTATAGTATGTACACTACAAACACAATCTGTCAAGGACGCCATGACTTACCACTGTAGGGGTTTGTGGCAGCCACTGTTTGTTGTGCTTGACCAGGGTACAACAGATCCGGATGGACTGGTACTGAAGCTCCAGGAGATATTTCTCCATCTGATTGGTAGGACGAGCTGGAGGCTGTGAGGGTAGCAATCGAGATAAAAATGAGGTTGAGGTACATGTATTGTACATGTATTACAAATTTACGATAAATCCTTCCAGCAAGGAGATACACTCCAGCTGGTGTATCCATTGCATATCTTTCAACCAGTTATGTTCCAGAGGCATTTCTAACTTCTCCCAACCATTCCATTGCCCTTTAACCCTAACTTGGCCAGGCTATATCAGGAGATATGGCCGACCACGCTATCACGGCGAAAATCGGCACACATGTCGTGCACGATGTAATCTACAAAATTATAGAGTTATTCTTAAAAACTGTTTTTCCTGACTTGTGCTAACTGATGCATACTTTATGAAAGAAATCAGACTTCTTGTTCCAAATCACAATATAGGCTCCAAATATGCTAATTTTTGGTCTAGAGGCTCTCCTTTGTGTCCATAGCAAATATAAATGCAAATTCATGTATCTAAATGATTTTATTTTGTTCAACAATGTTAAATATTGATATTGATTAATGTATTTTTGTGTTTTTAATAGTGAAATAAATTGAAATTGAAATTGAAATTATGTATTTGATTGTTTTTAAATTTATGTCTTTCTCTGTTTTTTATTGGCATCAGTATCAACTAACAAGTGAAACAGTTCCTCCTGATTAAACGGTGGTTTCTCACCTTTATTCCAATAATTCAGTATGATACACCGTATAAATTAGTAAGACACCAGATATGTCATATGGTGTTGCACGACTCCAGGAATTTTGGGAGTCGACTAGTCGCCGACCAAAAGTCGCGACTCCGACTTTTTGCCGACTCTTGGCATTCGGTTCTGTTGGTATGATTAATAGGTAAAAAGAAGCATACTACAACCTATACAATGACTGTTGAGTGTCCTCCTTCAATGATTTCAGTGATTTTGATGCAAAATCAGTCCATTGTTGTCCAATTTCATTAATGGTTAGTTCATTTTGAAAATTATTTTTGAACTTTATTGTTCAACTGTGATTACGATCATTCAAAAAATGACTTTCTACCATAGTCCCACACATTGTCAATGATGTTTTGAGTGCTTTATATGGCATACATATGTGATTACGTGGATTCGATTCTGGCATTTCTAAAGTTGGAGTCGCGACTCCTCGACGATAGTCACAACTCCGACTTTTGGCGACTTAGTCGTGCAACAGTAATGTCCTACCTGTGGTTTGCTGAAGGCCAGGTTGATCAGCTTAGTAGGGTTGTTCTGGATTGCCTCCCTCAATGGCTGGGCCATCTCCTCCTTCAGCAAGTACTATTTATAGTCAGAAAGACACACACAAAAACAAACCACATAAAAACATGAACATAAATAGGTTCAGTTTGATGTCATGCTTGTTATGGTTACCTTTTGTTGTAATGTACAATTAAACACAGTGCATAATCTTAGTACATGTTTAATGTGAAATTGTCTCCTATAGTGTTTTTAGACCTATATTATTAATCAACGTCCTAAAAGTCATGAGCTCTGATTTGCTCAAATTTATTCCCTTATTAAAATCATGCTCCTAAACAGGCTAGTGGTAGTAATAGTAGTAGTAGTAGTAGTAGTAGTAGTAGTAGTAGTAGTAGTAGTAGTAGTAGTAGTAATAGTAGTTGTAGCAGTAGTATAGTAGTAGTAATAGTATCAGTAGTGGTAGAGGTAGTAGTAGTAGTAGTAGTAGTAGTAGTAGTAATAGTAGTTGTAGCAGTAGTAGTAGTAATAGTACCAGTAGTGGTGGAGGTAGTAGTAGTAGTAGTAGTAGTAGTAGTAGTAGTAGTAGTAGTAGTAGTAGTAGTAGTAGTAATAGTTCTAGTAGTAGTAGTAGTAATAGCAGTTGTAGCAGAAGCAGTTAGTTGCATGGCTGTTGGGCCCCCCTTGCCCCTCCCCTCCAAATCAATTGCAACTAGTACTTACATTGAACATGCGGCTCAGTTGGTGGTTCCTGAGGTTGTTCTCCTGTAGGAAGAGGTCCACGGTTTGCTGGGCGTAGCGGAGGAGATACTTCAGCATGGGCTCTCTGAACGGGCTGCCGGCCTGTAAGCAGGACACAAAGACAGACGATTTGACCAATAACAGTCATTCTTAGGACCAATGAAGATGAATTAAAAACAATTTAAGTAATTATAATATAACTAAACTAATAACGTGCTGAAGTCACAGATTTGCACCACACATTACACATACAGTCCACACAGGTTTAAATCCTCTGGCACGTTAAGAGTTAAACAAGAACGCAGACCATGCAAGCTGTGATAATTCAAATTGAAAGGCTTTGCTAGGACTTTCTAAACAGCAAAAATATAGGACAGTCCCGAGGTAAGCATCAACAAAATAAAGCACTTTTTCAAGTTTTCTTCACAAATAATTACCATTCACCACAAAAATATAACACATTTTCAAAGACTACATAACAGAATTCAAGTGAAATTCAAGGATTTTTCAATTCCAAGGTCAAATTAAAGAGGATTTAGAGTACTGCTTGATGATGGAAATCGTTCATCAAAATTCAACATTTCATTGGTTTCTAGATGAAAGCATATTACATTTGCATTATAATGTGGGACTAATTCATTTCAAATGTAATAAAAAGTTGAAGGATGGGCAGTTTAACCAGGTGAAGTTTCCACCTACGACAGGTTAATCACCCCTCAGTTGCGATACCAACAATTAACATTGTCCAACACATTGATTTCTGTGTTAATACTTTGTCAGCAGTGGGGATTTATGTAGAGGACTTGTCAAAACCGAAGTGTTCTGTTGTTTTCAGCTACTCGCCCCTGTAGTATAGTGACATTTCCTGCATACCACCTGTTAACAGAAGGTTTGAAAACAGTTGATATTAAAATTATGTTGTTCTGTAAAGTACTCAATCTTATCTTTCACACAATTGTCACATTTTTCAAGGTTTGTACCAGACCCCAACTCACCTCCATGTTGAGGGCAGCCTCAGCCTTGATGACCAGGGTGAGGAGTGGCTCCAAGATCTTAGCTGAGGCAGCCGGGATGGTGTGGAAGATGTTAAGGATGGCGGTGCAGATCTTGAGGCTATCTGTCGACTTCTGACCGTTCTTCTGGTTGATGACCGTCGTCTCCAGCCACTTCTTGAGGTGGGTCTGAAAGGGAATATTCCATTTAAATTTGAATTTTTCTTATTGTTTGTGCAGTTGATTCCAGAGATTTAATTACAGTGATTTCCGCAAATCATGAAACAATATTCAAGAAAAAATGATGACCTCATTTTTTTTCGCTTCAATGATTTCTATTTTCCGTAGTTTAGTAAATTAAGTAAAGCAAGCACATTATACAGAAGTAACAATACTATGTGATTCATGGATGAAAATAGTAAGTTAGACATTATTTGTGTGGAAAACTGGATTAACTCGCTAGCCACAAGCATCACTCGGCCACAGGCAAATACGGAAGTTCCTGGATATGTACAACATTTTTCCTCAACGTACAACAGTTTTCAATGTACCCTCGCATCTCACTACAGCACGTATACGTACAGTCCCTTGCGCGCGGGATACGCGTTAATACCATGGCGCTTGAAACCCCTTATTTAGATAACAATTCCCAATATCTTACCACCATCTGCTCACACAGCTTCTCGTTGAAGGCGTTGGGGAAGAGCTGGGTCAGGCTGTGGAGGCGTTGAATGACGTTAAGATTCAGGGTCCGATGATCCCCCAGCATCAAGAGGAGGGGACGGACGCTGGAGTGGACGAGGTCCATCTCGACGGGATGACCAGCGATGAACTGGATGGACATAAAGACAACCAAATATGTTATTTTACACCAGAAATATCACTGAAGGTGACTAATAATCCCACTCCATTAGGACCCTGATTTATTGCCATATGCCGTTACCATGGCAAAACAGTTTCAGACACATTCCCTAATCCAATATGTAAGTCAAATTTTGTGAGCATTGCTAAAAAATTGAGGAAGAAATTTGATTCACAAAATTTGTACGTGATCTATTGCCATAATATGAGGTTACCATGGCAACACAGTTTCTGAAACATTTGAAAAATGTGTCTTACACATCTTCATGACCAATGTGTTTCAATCTCATGAACATTGGTCAAAAACTGAGGAAGCAGTTCATTTCCTAAGATTTTTACCCGATTTATTGCCATGGCAATGCACAATTTCCGAAACATTCAAAAAATGTGTCTCGAACGTCTTGTACTCGCCCCCCCCCCAAAAAAAGTATCATCTTTGCATTCTTTCAATGCTTATTTACATGTTTTTTACAGTCAAGCAAGCAGTAACGTGCCTTCTTGAGCATCAGTTAACTGCACAAACTTTACCTTTAGATATTTCATGATCAAAGACTTTTTACCTTTTTCATGCATTCAGCACCAGCCTCCTGCAGTTCACTAACATTGGAGTTGAGAGCGTTGAAGAGGATCTTGAAGATTCTCTCTCGGGCCTGAGGAATGTAGCGACAAGCTGCTAGAGCATCTGTAAAGTTGACATTGAAGAAAAGTCTTGAATGTATTTGAAGTTTAAATACTAAATTGGGATATTATTTTGGGGTTGTAGTCGAGTCTACAAGTTCCGAAGCCGAGGCTACCCCAAAATACATCCTTTCCATAGAATTTTCATACTGTGACTAGGGATAAAGCCATCAAAATTTGGCCTTGACTACAACACTGCTAACATCACAAGTTTTTTAATTATATATCACAATAATCCCTAATATCAAAGGACACAATTTTGAAGGGGACAATTCAGTTCCGAAACCTGAAGAATCATAGAGTAAATGACTAAATGAATTTCAATAAATGTGAC
Source organism: Eucidaris tribuloides (assembly GCA_001188425.1). Classification (NCBI taxonomy): domain Eukaryota; kingdom Metazoa; phylum Echinodermata; class Echinoidea; order Cidaroida; family Cidaridae; genus Eucidaris; species Eucidaris tribuloides. The sequence continues at coordinate 5,618 of JZLH01S0609106.1, read as the reverse complement.
ATTCTTGTATATGCACTGACATATTAACCCACTGGAGATTAAGAACAAGATGTCTCTGGCTGAAGTCTATGAAGAATGTGTGTTATATTGACATAAAATCATCTCCAAAAGGTTAAATAACTGTATGTATACAAACTTTACATATTTGATATTGGTCTATCACACATTTCTCTCCAGAATTTGAATGGTTTGGCACACTCAAAAGGTCATGTTCTACCTTTTTTAATTGTATAATATGAAGATGCATTCAAAAACTGAACAAATTGAAAAGACACCCATCCAAACTTAACTAACGGGAACTCTTGAAAATAAAACCAAGGACTTAACTTACTAAGGGCACTGATGCGAAGTGGCACTAGGGATGGAACTGACTTGTAGCAGGGAAGCTTGACCAGGCCAGAATCCTCGGTTTCACACAGATTCATTAACTGGAGATAACAAGAAATCAATAAACAAAAAGAAACGATGTAAGAACCTTTTCTCAGTCAAGGATTCAGGAACTATGGAATCCATAGTTGGCCTAACCACAACAATGAGTTATGCAGAAAATAAGAAAACATTAAAAATCATTTATTTCTCATTAATTTTAACCACCAAGGCCTTTTTCACATTAGATTTTTTTTCTAATTCTAGGGGATGCAAAAGGGGTGATTTGTTTCAGTGACGAGCAGTTGCACTTAGTTGTTTCCTTGACTTCCACGACGCAAAATCGCACGCTATTTCAGCTTATTTTAAACAAATTTCACAGAGACTTTGTTCACTTTTGGTAAGATTTTCAGACGTCTTCCTCAAGCGATGATCAAAAGTTTACTTGTCCAATCGCACAAGCAAGTAAATTTTAACATTGTGATCTTTCATTTGCCCCGTGCAAGCTGGCAAGCATGAAAAAGTGTTGAGCCCTGATGACAAAAATCACGGTAAGAGTGATGATGATGATGGTAATGATGATGATGATGATGATAAGGACGACTGATGATAATAACTGATGACAATGATTGATGACGACGGATGGTGAAAGATGATAATGATGATGATAATGGGATGATAATGAAGACAATGATGATAATGACAACGATAATGATTGATGATGATGATGATGAGGAGGAGGATGATGATGATGACTATGGTGATGATAATGAAGATGATGATGACAATGATGGTCGATAACTGATGATAATTATGAAAACTGATGACAATAATGACGATAACGATAACAATGATAACAATGGCGATGATGATCCTACCTCAGTGAAGAAGACCTTGTGTTCAGCGATGGTGGGGTCCATGGTGAAGAGCCTGGGTTCCAGCGTGGTACAGAAGGTGTTACTGTCCATCAGACCTCTCTGGGCGTTGGCCGGCTGGTGGCGCAACAGATGCTTCTTGGGTGGGATCATGTCTGCCAGGACCTCCTTGTGTGGCGCCATTATCTCCATCACGCTCTTACCGGTGATGGTGGCCAGCCAGCGCAGCGATTCCATGGCCTGGGGACATAGCGAGAAAACCAGGTTTACAGATAAGATTGAGTACTTGCAGAACCATATCATTTAATATCAGCTCTATTCATGGGGCACTTGGTATAATTGAGTGATAATTATGTGTCATGGTTGTGACCCCCATTTTCAGCCCTGAATTTCAGTTCCAGTGTATCACAATTTCAGAAGTCACAGAATTTTTATTTTTTTTGGAGGGGGGGGGGGGTTTGGTTCCAGAGACTCCCAAATTTGCTATACCTCATACCAATGCATCCCTGAAAGGCCACTCCAGATCATCATACTTTATCGATTTGGCCCAGCCACGCCTCTAGCAGGGTGGATTGGGGCTAGAGCATTGCACTTCCTAGCACAGCTCTGTTCTGATGCATTAGTGCTAGCTCCAGAGACCTCAGAGCGAAAATATGAGGTTCATATTTTCACTCAAGCCCGCTCCAGAGCCCCCGATTTGCTACTATGGTGCGGCACACAGGTATCACATTATCAAAAGTCGAGTGCCCTCCTCCCTCCCTTTCTAACTCTAATCAAACCACCCTTACCTGCTCCCTGACCGTCTGATTTGGTGACGTCACCTCTCTCACCAACTCCCTCGTCACGTCGTGGAATGCCTTCTGCTGGGCCACCGCCAATTTGGGGTTCTCTGCATCTGGGCCCGTGGGCGGGGTGGCACACAGCTTCAGGACCAGGTCTACGTTGGTCTTAGCCATGCCAAGAGCTCCACTTGACACCTAGACCAGATAAAAATACATGAAAAGTGGTATTTAAAGAGAGACATAAATATATTGATTTGATACTACACGGAACTGGCATCACAAAAGTTTAGATAAGTGAAAGGTTAAAGTTAAAAAAGTTCCTTGAATTACCATTTTCAGCAACTAAGACCCTGGTTACACCATTGCGGTGCGCTGTTACACGAGCCGCATCATGTTCAGTAGAGCAGCGGTTACCACTGGCAACAATATAACTATGCCCGTCTAGTGCTCAAATCACTCTTCATACTTCCGGCCCACGCGGTTCGGGTGTTTACTTATCTTACATAACTTCCTGTGCTGGACCAGTATCTGAACGCTTGTTGGTTGCACTGCGTTCAAAACGGTCTGAGAACAATCTCAGACCATCTCTCGAGGTGGTCTGACAAAAACCCTTTTGGAACACTTTTAGGGGTCTGTAGTTGTGGTTACAGCGTGATTGACTTTCAGTGAAACCAAAGTCCTACGCTTATTATGGTTTTCCATTTTTGCTACAAAATTTTAGTAGTAGGACTGAAGATTGAGCAGTAATGGGTGAGTGAACTCATACATATACACAAATGCAGACATTTCTACATTCTACAAACATTTTGTCTTCATTTCACAGTTGATACACTCAGATGTCTGAATTCTGCGAAAGAATTTTGCATATACACATTCCATGGCCCTTACCTCCCCCGTGAGATCCATCATAACAAACAACAGGGCCTTGAGGAAGAGATAGAGGTGGCTCTGGACCCAGCATAGGTCCATGTTCTCCATCATGAACTTGATGGCGATGCACCCGCCCAACTTGGCATACCACGCCCTCTCGTAGCAGCAATTGCACATCCGGTCAGCGACATACTCGAAGATGGACAGCCGGCACGCCTGGAAATGAACGAGGATCGTGGAAATAAAGGAACAGAATTTTATTAAAAATTGTGTTCATTTTAATCTCCTTACAGATGATTCTGGTTTTAAAGACTGCTTTTTAATTGCCCACCAAACCGTTTTTGCTCAGATTTGATTCAAAGATGTGAACATTAAAATGCAGTGTCCAAAATTTGGAATTCACAAGTTATAAAGTTTTTGAAATATAAACAATAAATTTGAATCATTTGAAGTGAATGTGTGGTGAGTTTGTTGTGTTTAATTTGATGATTGAGGACACAATTTGTGTTGAATGTTGATCATCATCAATGTCTTTTCCATGTTGGTATGGCGGTAGACATCGGTGTGCTTGTGTGCCATGACGCGTGACAAGTGTTGACATGTTTGTAATGGACGCATGTCGATCTACATTTAGTAGACTGCAGTGTACTGTCAATTAGTCAGTTAATTATCTCTTTCTCATTATCATATCGGGCGTCTAAAACGATTAACCGAGGTTTTTTGATAACGTTTAACATTTAACTGATTAAAAGCAATGTTACAGTCCTAACACTTACCCTAGCCTTGCTGCCCATGACTGCAGCCGCCGTCTCTACAATGACAGTCAGAGCCAGCTGTCCTGTCTTACAGAGTTCCTTCTCCTCATGAGCCATGCAGGCCGAGATGGCATCCACCAACACATGGGGGTCCATGTTGTCATTGATGGACTTCTGACGGCTGTGGGCGGTCGGCAATGGCCCTGTTGGACAAGAAAGAACACGGGAGGGAAGTTATCAAGTTTCAAATGTAGAGGGAATCCTTGTCAGCAGTGTGCATATTTCAGTACAATAATAATAATACATGAGACTTATAATGCGCAAAATCCACTCTGTAGTGTGTTCTAGACGCAGTGTTAAACTAGAGCAGTTCGACTGCGCGAGCTGCGCGCAGATCGATTGGTATGCGCTCCGCGTCCGCACTCCCATGCCCAATTGATGTAATTTGAAAAGCTTTCAAGTTACCGATGGTAGCAAGACCAATTAGATGAATAAGCCTAAGCCCATGTCGCACGCTTGCATAAATTACAGTAAAATCATTTAACAGTTTTAAATTATCGTGACAATGAGCATCAACCTTAGGACATGAGGCCTTGTGACCTTGCTCTGACCTTTGCAGCTGCCAAAATCGAATGCAGTAAATTGGTGCCTTGGTATTAGATACTTCTCCAAGGTTACGATCAAAATCCGACACGTCATAGGGTTTTTTTTCTCAAGTTATGCCGCCGTCATGAGCGCCAAATCAGACATATTTAAGCCGGTGACCTTGACGCGTTTCAGCTCCAAAATCTAATCAATTCTATTGGTGCGCTTATAATACATACTTCAGCGTCCAACGTTGGGCATGATAAATCCAACTGATGTTCTCAGTTTATCGGTCTTGTATACGAGCCCAAATCAGACATATTTTAGGCGCTGGTGACGGCTGGTGACATTTGACCTTTGACTTTTCAGCTCCAAAAATCTAATAGTTTCATTGTACCTTATTTATAGCACACCTTATCCGACAAGGTTACATTAAAATCGCGACAGCCGTTTTCAGTATATGGGCGTAACGAGCCCATCAGACAGGGGTATTTCAGGCCCGGTGGAGCCTTTGACGTTTGCAGCTCCAAAATCTATATCAGTTTTATTTGGTGCGGCTCATAATAATACTTCATCCCAAGTTTACTTGATCATCCGACCAGCCCTCTCAAGTTCATCCCGGTAACGAGCCTTCAAATCAGATCATAGTGTTAAGGTCGCGGTGATCCTTGACGGCTTTTGACGCTTTGAACTCCAAAATCTAATCAGTTCCTTGGTGCTCATAATACATAGCTTCAGCCTCCACGTTACATGAAAATCAGCGCGGCCGGTTCTCAAGTTTATCGCCGGTAAACGAGGCGCCCGCAAACTCAGACCTATTGGTTATGGCCGGTGACCTTTGACGGTTTCCGGCTGCGTCAAAATCTAATCAGATTCATTGGTGGCTCCATAGTAGCATACTTTGGTGCCTGATACATGACAATGCCGACCAGCCGCTCTCAATTAATCGCGTAACGAGCCCAAATCAGATATATTTAAGCTGCCTCTCTGGCGGCCGGGGGGGGGGGGGGGCTAAAAAAGCCCCCCCCCGCTCGACAAAGTTTGCGATCGCATCTCCGGGCTGCCGCGAAGTTTTTTGACGACGGCGGTCGCTGCTCGCCACTTTTTTACTTTTCAGTGTTGCGCATCTTTGAGACAGAAATTCGGCGTGCTCGCGGTTTACGCGGTTGCCGGAGCTACGGTCAATCTTTTTCTGTACTTGCATGTCACACAATTTATCGCTCAAAACAGAAGTCGTGTGTTATTTTCAATGCAAATTTGTGTGTTTCAGGCCCAAGATTCATAAATGTATGGATTATTTTTGAGCTTTTACTGGATTTAAAATTAACTAAGTTGTTATGGCTTGTTTTATTGATCGCAAAAGGTGTCCGCCGGAAAATTCATCA
>JZLH01S0609099.1:36196-53771 GCA_001188425.1 Eucidaris tribuloides | reverse complement strand
TGCACTGTGCTGCATATCAGAATCAGCTACGGTTAATGAAGATACTATGTTTCTCTTTTTTTTTAAAGGGTAGAATTCATCCATTTTAGGGTTTGGAAATGTGCAGTGAGTAGAGTATCAGTATGTATGTTTTGTAGACATCGCTCGATTATTGATACAAGAATTGCACAACTGAAAAACGGCAAAAAAAGTTCACTTCTTAAAGATTGTGTCAGGGATGTGCAAGTCCATTACTTCCCTTCATTATCAATACCAAACGGTAGTTTAGTACTTACAAATGGTGTGTTGAAAGTTTGAGATCCATACGTCATGAATTTGTTGTTTTATGAGAAAAACTAATAACGACATGTTACCAGAATGTTGTTCTTTCCGTGAGTTTCAATTTTGCTCAAACTGCGAATCGTGGTTTTTGTGTAATGTCGCAAGACCAGCGTATAGCGCTCTGATTGGCTAAACGGCTAACCTCCGCACGACCGTTGGCTAACGGCTGATCGGACCATTTTGGAACGGCACGTGCACGTTTGACATCGCGGATTTTTTTAATTTGCTCCTGAGCAATTTGAAAAAGGATGAAGTTTAACCGTCCAGATTTTCACTAAAACTCAAGATTTTACCCCAAGTCTCTATGAGAGGTGTTTATTTATATTAATCTTCACATTGGATATGATTTCAGCTGATTTCATTCATCTAGATGTTTTTTGACGTGCAAATCAATGACACAATCTTTAAAGTGAATAATAACACATCAAACTAAAGCCTGTCATCCCAAAGGGGTTCAGGAATTCATGATCTTTGCAATTATCTCATCAAAACTCTAATTTCTAATCATTACAAATTGTGAGTCTTGAATGAAACTACCATAAAGTAGCTGCGAAAAATTAAATATGGATAAATTTAATTACAATATAACATAAACATATACCCTCTAGTACTCTTCATTGATTACTCCAAACATTATAGTCTAATACTTCACAATGATCTTGACACTTTTAAACACATAGGCCTACACCTGGAATTATCCCTCTCACGAACTCACAGTTTCTTTTAACCCACACCCTCAAAAAATAAGAATACAAATAGAATCAATGCATCCATACAGGAAGATAAAAGGCATAATATTCCCAGTTTAAACAATCTGAGCTACATGTACATTATTTTCCATAAGGTATCTCTGAAGAGGTCTAAAAATGAAGCCCAGCACATGGTACATTCAGACTCAGAGACAACTGGCTGCCACAAAACCCAGAAAAAAAAAGGCTAACCTACATTGCCTGCAAATTGCTCTGTCCCATTAAAGGTATTGACTAACAATACCTTTAACATTTACCACAGTTAAAAAAAATCTGAGCTACATGATTCCCCACGCTACCATTGTCTTAATGTCTAAAAATGACACCCTGAAAAAATTGTATAATTTCAAAATGATTATTTAGTGGCTTTCAAAAAGTGAAAATCGTAAGGTTGACCAGATTTCACTTTGCCCATTCCTCCCATAAAACTTACTGTGTGTACACCTAGGTTAATAAAACTTGCCCGAGTTTTTATTATTTCATGTATAACTTGCCATGGCAGTGTAACTTTCCTAACTTTTGTATCTAGGGTGTTTATTGTCCATTTGAACACTACTATGTAGCTCAGATATTAAAAGTTTGACAATTTTTTAAATTGAAGCTCCACAATGTTAGCCTATCACTTTAAAGTGATAGGCTAACATTGTGGAGCTTCAATTAAAAAAATTGTCAAATTTTGATATCTGAACTACATACATAGTAGTGTTCATATGGACAAATAAACACCCTAGAATAAAAAAGTTTGGATAGTTACACTGCCAATGGCAAGTTATGCATGAATAAACAATCAAAACTCGGGGCGAGTTTAAATAGGGTAGGTGTACACACAGTAAGTCTATGGGAGAAAATGGGCAGGTGAATCCGATCAACTTACGATTTTTCACTTTTTAAAGCACTAAATAATCATTTTGAAATACAATTTTTTCAGGGCGTCATTTTTAGACATTATCAAAGACAATGGTAGCGTGGGGAATCATGTAGCTCAGATTTTTTTAACTGTGGTAAATGTTAGCCAATACCTTTAAACATATATCATGACCTGTACAATTGAAGAAAATTGTTATTTGGGGTAAGATGTACTGGGCTTCTGTACAAGCCTGTCGTCCCCAAAGGGTAAGCTAGGAGTATCGAGTTTTGCCATGTCCACCTTCCTCCATAGACCGCTGTGTTACAATTAAGAGTATGCCTGATGCATAATTCACATGTGATGTTTATCCCCACATATCTTCCCAGTGACAGTCATAACATGCGAACGTTTTGTATTGTAGCGTGTTTTTCTATTTTTTTTTCTTTTGGGTCAATTCAAGCACAACTGTGAAGCTCATTTAACAAGGTTTGACAAGTTTTAAATTGAATCCCCACAATGTTACACTGTGTCCTCACTGCAATATTTAACCAACCATGGCAATAGCTGACTGGTTTTTCAAAGAGATCGCCGGCACTGATATGATTCAGGAAGTGTAATTGAGGAGACACCGATATATCATTCTCAACTTGCACAATATGTACATGACATTGCACTCTAGTACAAATTCATAACACTTACAGTCAACTTTTTGTGACAAGCAAAACAGGATCAAATAATGGATACAGACACCTGAACACTAAGCCTGAAATTTCTTTTCAGGATTTGTTTAAATCCTGTATTATATGTACAACAACTATGCAAAAGAGAAAAGGTATACAAGTACCTGTACAACCAAGGAGCTTCAAACGGTACAACAAAGCTTTGCATGTGTACAGTTGTGTAGGGGCCTATACAATCACAGATGACAGGTAAAATTCTCTGTGTTCAGGTAGCGTAACACAATTTCATCATTCTATATACATTTTAATTGTGAATTAAGAGTGTTTGATTGACGATAGCTATTGCTGGTACTTGTCCATGGTTTGTTGACGATATGCTATAGGCCGGAAGTCAGACTGTTTCATGATGTGATTAGTTCTGTCACCTCATAACAGGCTTACCAAAGGCAAATCAAGGATTTTTCTGGGTGGGTTGTGATCATAATTTTTTGTACCTTGTCACAATGAAATAACATTTTTATTGAGGTCATTGTGAAATGGCCCTCAAAACAAAATATTTTCTGAAAAAACTGTGGACCATTTTGAAAATTGGGAGGGCGGGAGTCGTAAGACCCTCTTCCACCCCCCCCCCCCAGTCTTCTTGCGTACACCTACGCTTACCTGCAGAAAATCAGTATGGTAGCTGACAAGAAGCACTTGCATGCATTTTACGTGCAAATTGGGGCACGCAAAACAAAATTTTCAGCTGTGGCAGATGTTTCAAAAGTCATCCCATTGGGTGGGTAAACTGACTCTCGAGTTTGGGGAGATTCCATCAATTACAATACACAAGAATATATATAACAAATAAACTCATCAAATTGAGCATTTATGCTTCTCAACTGTTTGACATAAACATGAGGAATTAGTTAAAACATAAAAAAATACAAAATGAGTGTCAAATCTATAAAATGTCTTCTTCTGTCAGTATTGGATCAAATCTGACCAAAACAGATACTTCTGCCTGTCATCAATGACATTTACTTTGACACCAGGAAAAGAATGCATTTTATTACCATTTACGTCACCCCTACTTCACGTAGTTTCATATATCAACTCTTAGACTTCGTAACCTGAACTTGCGTGACTTGTCATCACTCATCCCCATTTTATTGCCGGCCAACTATCATATCAATGTCACCTTGACTTTATCAATCATATTTATGATTTGTTTTTAGTGTTCATAAACATGCCATCAGTGCACTTCTTTGCTAAATTCAGAGAGCAGTGCTACACAAGGTAGGCCTATACCTGTATAATTGTATCATAGCTGATATGCCAACTGTACATTTTTATTTTTGTTGTAAATTTACTTTAACCATCTGCATGGTAGTGCGACATCAAATTATTAAATACCATAGCCTAAATGAATGAATGAATGAGTGAATGAATGAATGAATGAATGAACGAATGAATGAATGAATGAATGAATGAATGAATGAATGAATGAATGGATGGATGAATAAATGAATTAATTAATGAATGAAATAGATTAATATATAAATGAAGTACTGAATACATTGATGACTTAATAGTACTAGTAAATAAATGAATGAATGTATAAATTAATGAATGAATTAAACAAGAGCCCCGGGGGGCACGACGCTCACCTGAGGTCTCGCAAACTCTCTATGGTGCCCATATAAAAAACATCAGTTACATATAGTTTTGGCCCTTGGAACCTGATATCTATAGGCACCAACATAGCCAAATGAACCAGTTGGAAAACTTTGCATCCCCTTGCCATATAGCTGATTTTGCAAAGTTAAATTAAATTCTAACATCCGTTTTTATAAAAACAAGGCATGCCCTAGTATCTTAACATTTGACCTGTGACCTACTTATGTGACCTTGACCCCAATTTAACATTGAGGTCACTATACATGTAACATCTACCATTCAAGTTAGTCACAAATGGGCCAATACCAACCAAAGAAGAAAACTTGCAGGTATATTCTATCATTTGACTTCATTTGACCTTTGACCTACATATGTGACCTTTGACCCCCAAATAACATTGAGGTCCCTGTTATGTACCTACCACCCAAGTTTGGTTACAAATGGACTTGTGGTTAGAAAGTTATCTAGTTTGGGCCCTTATGGGCCCTGCCCCCTGGGCCCCAACGGGGCCGTCGTGTACCATTCCAAGAACCCTCTATCCCCTCCTCCTGAGGATTATTCCCACAAGTTTGATTTAAATCCATTGATGTTGAATAGAAGACCACTCAACATCACAACAGAAGTATTACGTGAATATTCCATAGGGCCCTATCCCCAAAATTTTGCCCTTAGGGCCAAATAGGCCACCCTGGGCATTGTCATGAGGAACATTAATTCAGCACATATAGAGGTATCTACACACAAAGTGGCTTAACTATAATATATCTGGATCTAGAGAAGAAGATGTTTTGAAAACTACCTTACTTTTGGCCCTTTAGGGCCCTGCCCCTGGGATCCTAGGGGGCCAAGTGTACCTATTGAGGACTCTGAATCCCCACCCCCTAAGGACCATTCCTGCCAAGTTTGGGCCAAATCCAATCATGCATTTTGAAGAAAAGCTGAAATGTGTAAAAAGTTTACGCACGACGCACGACGAACGACGCACGACGCACGAAAAGCGATCGCAATAGCTCACTTGAGCCTTTGGCTCAGCGTGAGCCTAAAAATATATATCCTAATAAATGAATAAATAAAATGAATAAATATTCAAATACATTCACATATCAATGAATAAATTATATATATATATATATATATATATATATATATAGCCTATACTTTTATGTATAGGTATATGTACAAATATGCAGCCTGCTAGCTGTATAGTTTTGAATTTTAACACAGAAATATTTCCATCAGGTACGGAGCAAATAAAAAACCCATTGGCAATGCGGACTCTGATGTGCATTGTACTAACTCTATGCAGTAAATTATACAAAATCTCCGCAGGAATTGGTATTGTAGTCGGTCAATGTGAAGTGTGAACCAAGAGTCCAGGAACTCTATCAGTTCAAATTACAACTGAAATCTGACTCAACGTCTAAATCACAATTCCTGGTACATTACATACGTACATACAATATTTAGGGGTTTCTAAGTACCCTAATTGTCATGCAATGCGATTGTGTTCAAAGATATGGATTTCAAGTCCTTGACAATAAACTTGATATGGATATCACATGGCATAACACAGTATACACTATCTGAAGATGGTATCTTCCAATGAGGTATATGGCGTATTTCTACAGATAATCGTTAAACGGTATTACCCGCGCAAGTATCCAGAATTCCGGAAAACTTTCCTGTAGAAACAGACGCCATACGGTTTATTGATAAACCGTATCTGACCAAATACGGTTTATCATAACCACCTTCCAGAGGTGGTTATTGACGTGTTAATCCGTTTAACTTTTCTGTAGAAACCCACAGCGAAAAGAATATCGTGTCTGGCGGAAATAGGGGTCACCGGTGTGTGTGGAAATATGTGCCTGTGACTGCATATTTTGGACCATTTCATATACCACAATGCATTGCGAGGTCATAGGTTGAATTTCCCGATTTCCGATTGACGCAGTATTTGCGACACGGAATGGGAGCTAATCGGACTATTCGCTCTGTAGAAAAAGGTTGGTTTAACGGCGATATGGTTTTTCGATTCCGGAAAAGATAAACCATTTTTCACTTTTTTTCTGTAGAAACACGCCGATAGAGTCACGAAATGTGTGCGGAATCCTTGCAATAAATAGATTTTTTTGTTTGTTTTGTTATGACTTTTTTACGTCAAACATTTGTCACGTTTTGTGTTGAAATGTGAGACACGTACATGTGTTGGGGGGGGGATAGGGTGTTAGGGTCATCTTCCTGACCATAAATATGAGGGGGACACATCTTCCAGGGCATAAGTGGGGGGGGGGGGCGGCATCTTCCATGGGCATAAATGTGGGAGGGGGGGGGACACACCTTCCATGGGCATAAATGTAAGGGGGTGGGGAAAAAATCCCTTTATCCATGTTTATGGAAGGAAAGGGCATCATCACTCATCATGACGACAGCAATAATGTTCTTGGTCATTTCCAGGGAGGGGAACATAAATTCTATGGGTATACAACGTGGGGGGGGGTACATCCTTTCATCCATGTCTATGAAAAAAAGGCCTTTACAAACATCATCATTCATAATAACGATGATAACAAATAATGTTCTGGGTTATTACCAGTCCAAGGGCATATAGCAATATGTGTGGGCAGAAGAATTGATGACATTTGCTGAAAATTATCCAAGCATTTTCAGGTTGCATATGTTGGTAATGTGTACTGTACTTGCCATGTTATCAATTTACCGATTCCAAGAAAAAAATCAATACAGCAGACCAAATGGTTGAGTCAAATAAAGTGCACTAACATAATCTCTCTGTATTCTCTCAGGAAGAAAATCTGGGTTAAGGGACAGGTGAAGAATTAAACTAAATTGGTTGCTACTGGCAACCAACCTGATGACACAATCTCACCGTTAGAATTATTACAAAATCATATCAATCAGGCATGCAAACGAGCAGGGAATGTTCACTGCACACTATGTGTATGTTCCACTCTCCTGCCCCTCCTCAAAGACCTCTGAACAAGAGCAAGGAAACTAAAAAACAAAAAACAAGAAGAAGAAGAATGTACGATTACATGCACATGAAAAGAAGCTTTTCTTGCAACAATTCTCCACTGTAGTGTGACCTTAGGTCCATGGTGTAACTTAGAAAAATGACCCCCCCCCTCAAAAAAAAATAAACAAACAAACAAACAATGAAGCCCCAGGTTGTCACAGGATGTTTTTCTTCTGGATTTCTCAACCCCACCTTTCCCCAGTTTGCCACTGATTTTACTCCTAATAAAGGCTGGATCAGTTTTGTAGTCAAGGCCGGTCTCGAGATCCACTCGATCTGTGTCTTGAAACCAAGACAGACCTATTGCTGAACAAATGGAAACATCAATTTTATGTCTGGTTTCAGTTTCGGGACTTTTGGTCTCGAATATGTCTGATGTAGATTTATGCTTCCCAGAATCATGGCTTACAGGAGTCAGAATGAGTTAAAATTTGAACATGACTTAAAGGTAAATGACATGATTGGGGTAGCCCTCAACTAGGAGTGAAACTATTCTAGAATCAAATAAACTATGCAAGGATTCTACCGTGAACATTTTGTAGTCAAAACTTAACTCATTTTAAAATAACTTTCATCAGTTTGCCTTGTAACAGACAAATCTGTTATGCAGCTTTCTATGGGATCTAGTTCTATCGGGCTCAAGAGAAACAAAATGCTAGTAAGTTCATGCTTGATTAGGCTTAAGTTAACAAATTCAAGATGAATTCTTCCAGCTAGGAGACACACTCCAGCTGGTATATCTTTCAACCAGTTTGGTTCGAGAGGCACGTTTTCTATATCTCCCAGTCATGTCCCTGCCCTATTACAATAGCTGCAATTTTTACAGCAATGTACGCTGTATGCACTGTGAAATACGTCATACTGTATTTTTATCACCCATTTTTGCTTCAACAGAAATATTTGTCAAGATCATGACAAAATTAGAAATGAGGACAAATCAAATAGCTACTGGCACACAATTCACTGTACATGTACATGTACACATAAGTTGGTTTTCCCATTTCACAATTGTGTAAAATTTAATTAGCTAAAAAGGAAAGCGTTTGTGGTTATGGTATTTAATTGTAAAAATCTACTAAGTGCTGGTACCTGTATTTTCAAAAGCTTTTTAAATTTGGAAATTTGGATACCTTCTAAGACACTAACATAATAAATTGTCATAACCTAATTTCACATACAGTATACTGCAGACAAGAGAAAACAGCTGTACCCCGACCTGCCTGATCCAAGAAACCAATGTGACTAGCATTATCGCAAACCACAAAAATATACTAATAAATAATATATAAATATATAATTAACATTAAAAAGAAACTGTAACTATAGAGCCTTTAGAGTGAATAGTATCGTCATGACTTGTGCACATTTTCTATCAGTCTTGATCAGTATTCTGAAGATGGATTTCCATGTTTTTTCCTCCTCAATCCTCTACGATCGAGCAAAATCATACTTGTCCATAATTCAGTAACTGTATAATATCATCTTTGAACGTCTAGCTGTGTGCAGATATTGACGAATAAGAACATTTCTACGAATTCACTAGTCACCTTATTGAATTTAAATCAAATTGTTGTCATGGCAACAAATAAAGTTAGAGTAAACTTGTTAATTTCTTGATCAATCATTGATTTGATTACTAGCATGGCATTTATCGAAGCCAAATAAATTTGAACAAATCAAAACAGCAACAACTGCAGTATACATGTAGCTAACACGAAGGCCCAAAACAAGTTATGTACATGACATACGAGTAGTATTTACTACATTAAAACAATTTCAATAATTTACTTTGGACCAATGACAAGATCCACTGGCTGGATGTCACCGGATATCAAATTGCGACAGGCCTCTGTCACTGTTGATTGACAGCAGTCATGCGAATCAACGCACCCTAGAACTATCTCAAACAAGAATGACGCAAATGTGCAATCTACTCCTGAGTAGCCCTACCCAGAGACATGACAATCAATACCGGAAATAAAAATCTTGTCTACTCATCCCACGCTGGGAACATAATAATAAATTCTACATTAGAGGGTACATACAAAGATAATATCACAATATGTGTATCATACCTGTAGTAAGTGCAAAAATATGAATAATTCATGAGTTCATTTTCTAGATTGTTCTACGATTGGATGACTGCCTACGATGGGCACCATGGCAACGTGATGTTACATACAATTAACAATCTTGGCAATGTACACATTCAGTATACTACATGTGAATTAGGAATATTGGCATGGGTTTGTGTGTGGGAGTACGAATGCGGAGGTGTGTCTGGGAGTACGAATGCGGAGGTGTGTCTGTGTTTGTAATTAGGTTGGCTTTATTTGTCGACTTTTCCCCCTTTTGTTTTACTAGCAGCTACAAGTACACTAAAACAAAAAATGTTCTAACATTTGAAAAACAAATAAATTGAATTTTAAAGACGCATATCACTAGCAAAATTAGTTGGTTACAACTGCTTTTATTCCGTGGCAAAATGATTGCACATTTGTGGCATTTACATCCAGGTAAATTGTGTTTTTATGTCCTACTAAATATTTATTTCTATTTTTGTTGGAAGAGGTCATGCTAGTAAATTTTGTCTATGAATTGTAATAAAACATTTTTATTTGATTTAGTTGATCAGCTTTACAGTATTAAAACAATTCAAACAACTCCTTGGTGGTATGTTTATCAAAAAGAAAACAAAAACATTGATTTCCTATTTCATTTGAGACTAAATCCCTAAATCCCTGCCCTACCATATAAATAGTAAAACTATAACGTAGATTATAAATTTTGATACCACAACTACTTCAGTGTACTTTTGAAGGTTGAAGAAGCTTTTACAGCTAATCCACCAAAATGAAAACATTTTCAAAGTCTCCTCTTAGACAAACACACTTTAAAGACATCGTTTTTAACAATGTTTCTGGTTTACAAAATCTGAGCTTCAATGCATGCTACTAGTGTCGTAAGGTCTAAAACTGAAGCCCTGCAAAAATTGCAGTTCAAAATGATCATTAAGTGCTTTTTAAAGTGAAAACAAATAAGCAACCATTCCAATTTTCCCCTTAGACTGTCATTGTGTTATAAAAATTTTGTCCCCACGACATTAATTTACATACCAGTATCAGAGTGATTATCATAAAATATGTCTATTTTGTGTTGTAACATAGGCCTATTCATAAATTTGTCCATTAAATGTAAAACATTATCATGTACATCAGATATTGAAAGTTGATACTTTCTCAATGGAGCTTAAAACAATGTCTGTAAGATCCCCCATAAATTAATATGCTGCAAAGTCAATAAAAATTGTTTTGATGTCATATATAACCCTCAAGGGTAGTCAGCACATGTTTCTGGTTATATTCTATTCATTCATGTAGCCTCATGTTTACCAAATAAAGCCTTGGTGGGATTAAGGATTTCGACCACCAGGTATGCCAGCTGTAATGTAGCCCTCCCTTCCTCCCTTGTGTCTCCTCCCCCCTGGCTCCAATATCACTCACCGATCCCTCTCAAGTTCAACATTTAACTCTTCTGTCTGGATATAATATTCCTTGTTTCATCCGGAGTGGATGTACTGTCAGAAATTAACGCTTTGGTTGCTGGGCTGCACTCCAGTCATGTTAGCCAGATATTGGAATGCATGACTTTCGCTATGAGCATAAGCTTGCAAAATTATGTTTTCTCTGAAAATTCAAACGTAACCAACCCAAGTTTTCTGTTTTGTTTTGTTACACATCTAGTGAGTTCATTGTTCCTTCATTTGGAAAAGCAAGCAGTCTATACATGTATAAAAAGTAGTCTCAGACTGTTTTCACAGGAAGGGGGTGGAGGTGTGTGTGGGGGGGGGGCAAAGCACGATTGTATGCATTTGCATTCAGTGGCATTGAAATTTTGAATTAAAAAGTTTGAAACCATTGTCCATGTGGTGGATGTGGCTATTTTTCTTAGACAACTGAATACAGAGGCCATATTGGAAATTTGGAATGCAGTTCAATATGCATGTACCTGTGAACAGTTTTACAAGTACTTGAAAGTTTGTTTGATTGAATGAATGAATGAATGAATGAATGAATGAATGAATGAAGGAATGAGTGAGTTAGTGAGTGAGTGACTGACTGACTGACTGGACAGGGCACTTACCTAAAACACAAAACAACAGATGAACAGGAGACGATGGAGAGATGAAATAACATACAAACACAACAAAGTATAGAATGACTGACAGCAAAATACAACTGTACAAACGTGAATGGAAGTAGGGCTTGCATCCAACAATGCTGGAATTTTGCCTGATGATGACTGAAATAATATGCATACATACATGCTGTATGTTCCACACATTTATGTATACAAGTACATGCAGGTGCAGCACTGTTGCTACGGCAAAACACCTTCAGTCAACAAAACCCTGTAGCATAAACCTTGAGTGATTGGCACAAACTTGATAATATGGGGTCAGGTCATGTGATGTCATTGACTTAATTACCGCAAAGACCTCACTCACGCAACACCTCCCGAGGATTGTGGCCAACTCGTTGTTGCCATAGCGATTTATCAAAATAGAAAGACTGGGAAACCGCTTACAGCACACTCGGCCAACTGCTGGAGGTCACTGATGTTGATATTTTTTTATTCTTTTATTTTCTTTAAGTTTTATGATTTTTTTTTTCTAAACCACAGAATGAGAACGAGTCATTATGTGCTGGGGCGGAAGTGCTTGCGTATCCTGTGATATTACTTACAGCACTGCATACCTGGAACCTTCTCTGACTTGGAGGTGGTTGTAATTTACTCATTTTTGGTTTTCGCAAGTGGGGCGTGAAATAGACGGATATGAGGGGGTGAATCAATTTCCCCACCCCCTTCGAATCCTCACCTGTATCCTATTTTAACTTGGAACTGCCCCCATATGAGCTGTGGAAGTACTGATAGAACATGTTGAAAACAAAAGGCAGCGGCGTGCACAAGAATGGAAGGGGGAGCCAAAAAAATTCGCTTCCCAACAAATGCGCCAATCCCCAACTGAAATGCTCCCGCCCCACCCCCAACTACCATACAATTTGCCCCCCCCCCCCCCCCCCCCCCGTCCCCCCTTGGCACACGCCAACTGACAAAAGGGTCCCTTAAATCCTTATTACAAGACAAGACCAGTCCAAAGTGAATGGGGAAAATAAGGCATCTGGGTGGTGGGGTGGGGAGGGGAGGGGTGAGGATTGCCTCAGCAAGAATCTCGATACAATATTTATGGAGCGTGGTTAGCTAAATGACTAGGAAGGGACCTAGAAAGACAGTGACGAGGAAAGCAGCCCAACAAGAAAGAAAGGGGGGGGGGGCTACTGGAAACTGTTAAACTAAATAACAAGCCAAATTATGGGGTATCCTTTGGTGTTATAGCCTTTATGAAACTAGCCACCTAAATAAGAAACAGGGTTTTCTTTTATAAAGACTTATGTTTATTTTTTCTTCAGATCTTTTGACTTTAGTAATCAGATCAGATTCTGTTGCAGGAATAAAGTTGCACCAGAGAGTTGTGATTGCACAAAGGTTGGTTGGGACTTACTACAAACAGGTGTAGGCCTACATAATATTAATACAATTGTCCACTCATAAGCCTTCTACATGTACCTACATGATGTAATTTTTGTTCCCCCTCCCTTACCCCCCTTTCCTTTCAGAAAGTTGACATTAAGTGTACTCCAGGGTATTGTCTGAGAGCATGAGTAAGCCACTTAGAACTGACCTGGAATATTTCACCCTGAGTGACTGGAGAGCCCTCCGGCCATCACTTCTCATCTAAAATGATGGCCATGAGATAACGTTGGCCATTTTGTCCATGACATTGTAAACATATGCATGATGTAGTTGGTACAATGTATGTGCGTACATACCACTGTACAGATAAAAAATACTCTCAAAGTGTTTTCACAAGGAGGGGTAGATGGTGGGAGGAGGGAGGGGGGCAAAAGTATGATTGCATGCATTTGCAATTGAGCCGTCCCATGTTCAGTTGAGCAGCAGTTAACATTGGGAATAATATAACTAAGCCCATTCGGTGGTCAAATGTCTCTCCGTACTTCTGGCCCACGTGGTTCGCGTGTTTACTCAGTCGCAGACAATGCCATTAGAATTTGAAATTCTGGTGAAGAGGCGTGGCCATGTTTGTGGGTCCCTGTCAATCAAACAAGGGAGTAGATGCACAGGACACGCCCCCCAAATCATGTTTTAGAGGTCAAGCCTGTAACACAAGGAAAATGTGGCATTTGAGTGAATTGTGATTTAAAAACACCTCAGGGGCATGATTTATATTCTGTGATTTGATTTGAAATTGTGATTCAAGTTTGCATTCATATGGGTAAACATACCGTAGTACAGTGATCTTCGATTGCAAACACATTTGCAATTGTGTACACTTTGGCCCTCATGTACAAACCCTCTTGAGTACTCGCAAGTAGCAGGCTGGTGTATATAAAGTTCTTTAGAAGTTAATATGGTCATTGACATTATAATCTAAGATACACTCGTTAGTCTTTATGTTTCCTCTGTTCAAAGAATCAATGGCACATTCTTCAGAATTATGGACAACTGCATGCTCGTATTCATCCAAGTTCGATATCAAGCTTGACAAAATTCTTGTACACCTGCCTGTATGAGGCTCTAATTTTAGGATGATGCAGAAGACATCTGCGTGAAGCTGTCTTTACTGTCTTGATAACATGTAATGCTTGACAGGGTTCATGGACACGGCCAAAAGTAAGTCACTTTCCAGCCAGCCAGAAAGGAAAACATAAAGATCAAGAGACCACGTCAACTGATTAGGAACACAAATTAAACCAAATTCGTCCTTGGCATATAGTTGTAAATTTTAGCACCTGATTTAACCCCTTCCTTGCAAATTTGTCTTTAAAAAATAATCATGTTCCTTTCAACAGCTTTGACTTTTGGCTCAATAAAACTGAACAGAAAATTATGTTTTAGTATAAACTACAATTTTAACAGTGAAAAGTTATATACAGTGTACTTGTACTGTACTTCAATATCGGTAGTGTATTTGTATCATATTTCATTATTTTCTAATGTGGTGGAAAGCAAATTTCCGTATTTTTGTGGACAATAAATACAAACCGGTATCAACAATGCAATGCATTACTAATGGGTCTCGAATAATTTTGCTTTTCTCAAATAATTTTGCTTTTGGGGATTTCAGTACATGTTCATGTCCAAAATATGGGTGCAATAGAACATAATCTTGTCACTTGTCCAGCAGAAGGGCCCTAGCATACAAGTATGTTCCCAGCAGAAAGGCTTGATCATTTTTTTTTTCTAATTTGAGAAATATTACCTTATCCGATATTTGCACTTTAACAGACTGACAGGAGGATCTAAAAACATCATACTACTTCCATTTCATGTAAAAAGAGCCAATGGTTTTCAAGTGAGAGACGATTTAGTGTTAAAGGTACATGTATTGGCTAACATTAACCACAGTTAAAATAAAATCTGAGCTACATGATTCCCCATGCTACCATTGTCTTTGATAAGGTCTAAAAATGACGCCCTGAAAAAAATTGTATTTCCAAATGATTATTTAGTGCTTTAAAAAAGTGAAAATCATAAGTTGATCGGATTCACCTGCCCATTTTCTCCCATAGACTTACTGTGTGTACACCTGGGCTATTTAAACTCACCCCGAGTTTTAATTGTTTATTCATGCATAACTTGCCATTGGCATAAGGAGGATCAATATATTGATATATCGATATATATCGATATGACCCACCCTAAATATCGATATCCGATATAGGCTATATTGATTCACCTTACATTGGCAGTGTAACTTTCCAAACTTTTTTTATTCTAGGGTGTTTATTTGTTCATATGAACACTACTATGTAGTTCAGATATCAAAATTTGACAATTTTTTTAAATTGAAGCTCCAAAATGTTAGCCTATAACTTTAAGGCCCTTCTGCGGAGAACATATGCCTGGGCCCTCCTGCCAGACAAGGGACGATCTGTTGGTATTCTTCTTTGGTGGTTCCAGTACTGAAAAATATAAAGAAGGATTGATGAATGACAGTCATAAGACATCATCTGTTGATAAAAAGTTTTGCAATCTCTAAAAATAAGTCACTTCCTCTTCAGGCAACACAAACCTCATTGAAGCAATTTTCCTTGAACTCATTTTATCCCTATCATGATATGGTCCCCTTGTAGGCCTAAAGTTCATGTTCTTTGTTACGTATTGGAACAGTATTTGGCATGCTTCTTATCCGTGTAAGCATACATAAAAGTATTTCTGGGGAATACAAGGTATATACTATGTGGTATAATTCATCACTTTATTAAACATCCAAGTAAAACAAAGGAACAGAATATAGAGAACATAGAAGAAAAAGCCCAGGTCGTAACTGGAAACACAGTAAACGCAGGGTATTATACATACACATGAATACAATTAAAAATTCACAAGACAAATTTACACATTAAATATTCATGTATGGGCACACTTCCCTCTATTGCACATTGCGTAATAATAATAATTTCTGGGAAATTACCATTTTAAGCAGTAAGTTACATCAGTTAGATTATTTCATAGAAGTTCTGTGATCTACTTTTAGATGGTAGCCACTAATAAGGTTAGCGGAGCCTGGTTTCAGCTTCAGCCTTCACAAAAATTTAGGGTTATTCATGTAGGCCTGCATGTATAATAAACCTACATATAGGCCTACATGTGTAATGTATACAATGGATTGGTCTTCCAACTTCTTTCTTGGAAAATGTGTAGATGTACTTAGAAATGTCAAATGAAGGGCATCCAGGTCTCTCAATGTCGACTGTCCAACATTTCATCCCTTCCTCACACATGCGACAGACACAACAACATGCCAATTGACATCATTGTTATTTGCTTGTCAAACATTGTTGTGTGTCTGTGAATTGACATGACTTTTGGACAATGGGGAATGATGAGTCCAGTAATAAGCCAGTTCTGAGTTAGTATGTGGTCACAATAACCCCATGAAACCACCAATGTTTAAGAATGCATAGTACCATTAGTGTGGCAGTGAGAGCAATCATTCTTGAAATGATGAAGGACTGTGTGAATGGCTTGGTTGAATTCATTCAAAATACCTTCCAATGTGCACCCAGTACATACTCATTTAATAAATTATTAATGACATAGCTTTTATGAAGACCGATCCAGTGTCCATTAAATCCCTGCATAGCACTCTTTGGTCAATGCTATGACCTTTATTTGCACATGCACAAATTTGTTTTCGAACTAGTTGGTATAATTCCTTTGGGATGATCTGAGCTGGCGAAGAAGCACAGCTCATCTCACACCCAGAGATCATTTTCTTTATTTGTGACCTGTCACCACGATTCTCTGATAAAGTCGCACATCTTATGAAACATGAATATTGAAAGAAAAAGAGTTTGGGTGAGAAATATGGATACTAAAACTTTTGCAACATGTCAAAGTCATAAAACTTTTGATTTTTGAGGACACTCACTTTCTCACACTTCATATCCTAATCACGACAGTTAACACTTTCCTTACCTTTAGGTTGTGCAACTTTATCAGGGTACCGAGGTGACAGGTCACATTTATAGGCCTCCCGGGGGGGGGGCCAGTCAAACATAATGTTGTACACATGCGTGACCAAAAAACCGCGTTTAAAGGGGTGTTTTTCAGTTTTGGACGCGGCCCGCGTGTGCATACGCACTTAAGGGTCATCAAAAACACACCACGATTTCAACAAAAAGGTGGTTTGGAAAGACCTGTTCAGAACAACACGGCACTTTAGCGGTATTTTTCCCCAAAGCTATTTTTTTTTGAAAGAGTGATTGCAAACTCAGATTTCGAGGGGTATGGTTAGGGGCTAAAAATGCTGCTAAATGAACACGCAAGAAAACTCAAGTTTAGGGGTTATTTTGCACAGCAGAGAAAAACTATTAGTATTAGGGGGTGTCTAGTAAATAATTTGTCAGCATTTATCAGCATCAATGTTTGACATGGCCGCCCCTGGGATAAGGCCTACATGTACAATAGTCATGTTCTTAGTCCGAGTGTGCCAGGCATAATACTAGGCTTCTGTACAAGTCCAACCGTACCGCCAGGGGGGCAAGATAACTTCTCTAATTAATTTGATTGTACTTCAAATGAATATAAATTCGGAAGCAGTGACAGAATGGTGAATAATGCAAATACTTACCTTTGTTTATGTGGCAGCCATGTAGGCTATACTGCACCCCCCCCCCCATGATCCAAAAAGAGCGCG
>JZLH01S0609096.1:1916-13487 GCA_001188425.1 Eucidaris tribuloides | reverse complement strand
CCGGAAATATGAAACTGAATTACAATGCTAGTGTGAATTAACACCCCACCCCTATAGTGAGGCGAAAAAATGTCAAATTCTATGTTCCAGCCCCTCTGCCGTAGATGTGCCTGCATTTGATAATCTCTCCGCCATGGAGAAGGAAAAAAAACACAACTATTCATTGATTTCTTTTGAAGTAATTTGTTATTTTCCAATTATGGACTTTATTAGGACATCATTATAGAAAGACCCATTCAACTCAAAACGCATGCGTTATAGTGTATGTTGCAATACTTTTGAGTAGGGAGGGTATATACATGTATATATTCTTCATAATTGCATTGTAATTCTTTTTTACCCCTTTAGTCTCCGTATAGTAGGTAAAGTCCGTATGAAGCTGCAACCCTGCTGGCGTGTACGAAGGGTGGATGTCCTTATCATCAAGCTTGTTATTGTCGACAATTCTGCAGTTTTAATATAGTTCAAATAAACAAGAAATAATAGCAGAATTAGTATTTTGTAGTAAATGTAGTAAGCAGTAAACAAGCACAGCACAGATTGGTGTGGTGGTAGTAATAGTAGTAGTAGTAAGTAGTAGTCGTAGTAGTCCAAGGGGCGGATCCAGCTTTTTAATAAAGGGGGAGTTTTGGGCGTGTAATGCGAGGCGAGGTGCGACGAGTCCAGAGCGAGCGAAGGAGGGGGAGGGTGTGGGAGGGGGTTTGTCCCGCCGCTCCCACAGTAGGGAAAAATTTTGAAAATCTTGTTGTGTGAAAATGGCGTTTTCCTTGGCTCTAAAAACCACTACTTTTAATTACAAGTTTTTAAAAAAAAGATAATCAAAAAGATGTCGCCGTCGGATTTTTTTTTTTTGTTTGAGGGGGGGGTTGCAAGCCCCCAACCCCCCCACTCTTAGATCCGCTCTGGTAGTAGTAGTAGTAGTAGTAGTAGTAGTAGTAGTAGTAGTAGTTTAGCATGTTTTCCCCGCTCATTTCAAACTGTTCGTAAATATTATCAATTCGAATGGCCAGGGTGATGTGAATGCTAAATTAATTTCGTGTTCCGATCTGTTTAACACTTGTTTCATTGTTTTGCACTTACAACTGATTAAAGCCGCAGGCTACATGTACCAATGACCACAGTTTCAAAAAATGTGAGCTACATAATCCTCCATGCTTTAAGTGTCTTTGATAAGTTCTAAAAATGAAGCCCTGAAAAAAATTGTATTTCAAAATGATGATTTAGTGTTTGAATCTACAAGCACTCAAGTTGACCGGATTCACCTGCATATTTCCTCCAATAGACTTACTGTGTGTAGATCTAGGCTATTTTCTCCTCCACCGGAGTGAAAATTGTTTATTTATGCATATCTTGTCAGTGGCAGCAGGACTTTCCAAACCTTTGTATTCTAGGGTGTTTATTCGTCCATTTAAACACTACTATCGACTATGTAGCTCAGATATCAAAGTTTGACGATTCTTAAAACTGAAGCTCCACAAGTACCTGCGGATATTCATAGTACAAAAAGAGGGTCGCTATTCATAAAGGTCAATATTAATAAGGGTCGCTAGTCATACTCGAACAAGAGGGTCGTTATTCATAATCAAAGAAAAGGGTCGTTATTCATAATAGAAGGAAGGGGTCGCTATTCATAATCAAAGTAAAGGGTCGTTATTCATAATCAAAGAGGGGGGTTGCTATTCATAATAATAATAATGAACTGTTTTTATACAGCGTATATCACAATATAAATATTATCCCTATGCGCTCTGGAAAAAAGGACAGAAAAGGAAACAGTTTGACCATCAACAACTTAAATAGTTCCGTTGTCCAACATGAAGTAGTGAGTTTTAAGGGCAGCTTTGAATTGATCAATAGTTTTCATTGTTTTTATTGTGTCCGGGATATTATTCCAAAGCTCAGGAGCCGCCGACTGAAGCGATCTTGAACCATAAAATTGTGTATTAATCTTAGGGGAAACGAGTAGGGACTTGGACTGAGATCTAAGATTTCTACTGGGGCGATATTGGACTAGTAATTCCTGTAGATAGGATGGGGCAAGACCATTTATACATAGGAACACAAGAGATAAAATCTTAAACTGAATCCGGTATCTAATTGGAAGCCAGTGTAATTGACGTAATATTGGAGATACATGGTCATGCTTTTTTGTCCTAGTGACAAGCCTTGCGGCAGCATTTTGTACTCGTTGTAGCTTTTGTATTTGATTATCAGGAAGTCCGAATAAAATCCCGTTACCGTAGTCAAGGCGTGACATTACATGAACATGCACAAGTTTTTCTGTAGACTTGAAATCAAGATAGGGTCGTATTTTACCTATTTTATGTAGTGCAAAAAATGCAGCTGTACAAACATCACTTATATGATTAGACAGAGTTAAATTAGAGTCGAGTTTTACCCCAAGGTCACGTGCTAGTATCATGAGAGGTTGTATTTCCGAACGGGTTGAGTACGAGTCGGGGAACAATCGCGCAAAGTTGCAAACAGAACACGGGTACGCAGCATTTACTTTTCTTCCCATAAATCTTGATTTCTCATGAAAATACTGATATTGATCATTAGAAAATTACGTTTTTGGGGTAGCATGTCCAGTTAAAATTCAAAAATTAAGTGTCCGGTTACTCAACTCCCCACCCTACATTGGTTTTCACAACTGTAAATGTTAATAAAGTGTATTATAATGTAAATACTATAGATAGCACTGCAATGAACGTAAATTGCGGTTCATACACAAAAACACACAGTTTGCAAGAAAAAGAAGAATATATTTTTATTTCTATGGAACTGGTGCGCAAATACCATCTCTGGTGTTCAACTGTGCAACTTTATCAAAAAGGTGGCCAAAATTGACTTTCTAAAGGATTGCTCCACAGTCGTGACATTGGTCTGCACCTGTTTAAAGGGTCAAATTGAGCCTAATGAGAGTTCTTAGTCGTGTGGAGCTACGTGCTCTTTAGCTAGCTTTAAAGCAATATCTTTTGAATTGTGCAATGGAGTGATGGTATTTGTTAATCAGTAACATTGACTGAGCATGATTGGCAATAACTCCTCCATAACTTCTTTCCATTTCCATCCTGCTCTTCATTTTCCTGTCTTTTTTTTCTTCTCGCTGTCTCGTGTCCCTCTCTTCCTTTTCTCCTTATTTGCGTACATATTATGTTTCATTTATATCATATTAATCATCATTTGATATTCATGTGTATATATATATATATGACTATCATTGTATTTCATGGAATAGGATTTACAGTGTGTCTCAAAAAATTGTGCAATTGAAAACCGCCCTCTTTGGCAATTAAAAATACGCTTGTGACATGATGCTTACATTAACCTCAAGAGCATAGTCTTAGCTTTCAAATGCCGTTAGTTCTGTTGAATTTGTTTGTTTTAATCTTGAGATATGTATAGGGCCTTTTTAAATATGAAAGGTCAAAATTACAATTGTGCCACTTTCACTGAAGTCCCTAGTTAATGTGACACAATTGTGATTTCATCCTTCTGTTGCTTACAACATATCTCGAGATTAAAACAAGCAAATTTACCAAAACAAATGACATTTGGTAGCTTAGACTATGCTCTTGACGTTGATGTAAGCATCATGTCACGAAAAGTATTTTGTAATTACCAAAAAGGGCGCTTTTGACTTGCACAATTATTTTTGAGACACACTGTAGATTAGTAGTTGAAGTGGTATACTGTGTAAAATGTTTAATTTTGAGATTTTTTTTTTTAAATTTCAGGGCCCCATGCAGACTATTATTTACTAAATGGGCAACTCTGGTGAAATAAATACATTGATTTTAAAGAGTAAATAGCCCCGTGACCTCATAAATCCACATTCATAAGAAAAACAAAACCGACTTTTCTAAATTCAAAGGGAATTTTACTAGTAAGACCGGTGGACCCCCCCCCCCTACCCTTACCCAATGTTACCAGTGCTCCCTTAATGGCTAGACTCTGGTAGCAATAATGATCATTTTTAGCCCTTCAAAAACACTACTTATAACTAAACAATACAGGGCTGAGGAGTGACTTCATTTTAAAATGGTAGATAAAACTTGGAAAATGCTCGATTCCAATCTTTCAAGGGTTGAATCCAGCATTTTCAAAGTGTTAATCTACAATAAAAAGGTGATTTGGCATTTTTAGTTTGTAGAGTGCTGTTGGGTGCGAAATAACTTAGAACGCAGAAGTTGTCTTTCCGCTCCTTCGCTTTGTCAATCCTTCACATTTGACACTCCCGCCCCGAAACCCTTCCCCAGGGCCAGCTTGGTTGCTTAGGTCCACAATGAGGAACCTCAACACCAGTCATCCACCCATCCACGAATATCGACATCCATGCATGAAGTTATGTTAACTAATGTGATTTATAGTACGATTATGTATGGAGAAATTAGATTTTGCAACTCTTCATTGCCTAAAATTGAAGAGAGTCACGGGGGCCTGGTACTTAACTTCTGCTTCTTGTAGGTCCATGTAGATCCCATATCAAGTTTTTATTCTACAAACATATTGTCGAATAAAGGAGAGGGGGTGTTCCATCGCCCCTACCCCTTAAGCTTCGAAAAGCCGTTGGGGTGCCTCCCATCCAATATTATCATTTTGCTTCTTTCAGTATTTTTTCAAATATATTTGTTTGTTGTATTGAACAACCAAAATCACATTACAATAGTTTATAAAATACTCTTAATTCAGAATCTTCTTCGATTATGAAAGATTCGACTATGAATAGTGACCCTCTTTTCCGATTATGAAAAGCGAGCCTCTTCTTCGATTATGAATAGCGAGCCTCTCTTTTGATTATGAATAGCGACCCCCTTCTTCGATTATGAATAGCGAGCCTCTTCTTTGATTATGAATAGCGAGCCTCTTTTTCGATTATGAATAGCGACCCTTTTCTTCGATTATGAATAGCGAGCCTTTTCTTGGATTATGAGAAAAGAGCCTCTTCTTGGATTATAAATAGCGAGCCTCTTCTTTGATTATGAATAGCGAACCTCTTCTTAGATTATGAATAGCGACCTTTTTTTCCAATTATGAATTGCGATCCTTATGAATATTGACCTTTATGAATAGTGACCCTCTTCTATTATGAATAGCGACCCTTTTGTTCGATTATGAATAACGAGTCCCTTATGGATATTGACCTTTATGAATACTGACCCTCTTCTCCTATTATGAATAGCGACCCTCTTCTTTGATTATGAATAGCGACCCTTATGATTAACGACCCCGATTTGGCATTATGAATAGCGACCCTTATGACTTATTATGTATAACGACCCTGATGACTTATTATGAATAGCGGTCCTTATAATTAATGACCCTGTTCTTCGATTATGAATAGCGACCCTCTTTTAATATTATGAATAGGAATCCCTGTGAATAATGGTCCTTATGAGTTTATGAATAATGACCCTACTTTTGCTTTATGAATAGCGACCCTTCTGGTATAGGAAATTACACGTTAGGAATAACGGTCCTTATGAACAACTGGTCCTTATGAATAGCGGTCCTTATGTCAAGCGAGGTTATCCGTATTACTGGACTGGTAGTAACATTAAAATCTGTTAAACCGTACTAACGTTATCACGACAATGATTTGGACAAGTATGAGGTTTCATGACCTTTGACCTTTGCGTTTTCAACTCCATAATCTAATTAGTTCACTGGTGCCTCGTACTACATACTTGACACAAGTTACATTGAAATCCGACAAGCCGTTCTCAAGTTACCGTGGCAACGATATGTAAAAGGCCTCGTGACCTTTGACCTTTCAACCTTGAAATTTTATCAGTTCATTGGTGCCTCATACATCATACTTGACACAAATAACATCAAAATCCGATTAGCCATTCTCAAGTTATCGTGGTGACGAGCCCAAATTAGACATGTATGAGACCTTGTGACCTTTAACCTTTCAAATCCAAAATGTAATCAATTCATTGGTGCCTCATGCATACTTCATTCAAGTTCAATCAAACTCTGACCAGCCATTCTTAAGTTATCTCGGTAACGAGTCAAAATCAGATGTAATTTAGGCCCTGTCACCTTTGACATTATTTTGCCCTTTCAACTCCAATGGTTCTAGTTACATCAAAATCCGATCAGCTGTTCTTAAATTATCGCGGTAACGAGAACTGGTAACGGACGGACAACCCGAAATCATAATGCCTCCGGCAACTTTGTTGCGGAGGCATAAAAATCAGATTCTCAGAATTTCTCACGGGGACGATTATCTTGAAAATTTAACTAATATTAAGTATCTTGATGTAACTCTTGACGAGAGTGTAAACGGGTCATTACATGTATCTCATAAAATTAGCAAGATCAATCGAACATGTCAGGGGGACGAACGTTTTTTTTCTGTTTGTTTGTTTTTAACAGAGAAAATCCTCACGCAGGTGTATTGCTCGTTTATCCTACCACACATGGATTATTGTTTGGTGGTTTGAGGAAAATGCAAAGAACTGTTATAATCATAACATTTTTTTTTAATTTTCAGTTCGGCTTTCGTGAAAAGCACAGTACCATACATGCTATACTTTCGTTTGTCCATAAAGTGGCTACGACTATCGATAAACATTCCCATACTGTCGGTATATTCCTGGACTTCTCCAAGGCCTTTGACACCATAAATCATGATATTCTCACTCATAAACTATTTCACTATGGAGTTAGGGGTATGGCCTTGGAGTGGTTCTGGAATTACTTTTCAGATCGGAAGCAGTTTGTCTTTTTAAACGGCAACAAATCGTCTTTTCAAAATCTGCGATGTGGGGTTACGGGTACCGCAAGGAAGCCTTCTTGGGCCATTGTTTTTTCTCATTTACATCAATGACATTCAAAATTCCTCTGAAGTCTTGTCTTACATTCTTTTTGCCGACGATTCGAATATTTTCTTTTCACATCCTGCCCCATTCATTTATTAACTACAGTCAATAACGAATTAAAACGAATTTCTCTTTGGATCAATGCAAACAAATTATCAATCAACTTACAAAAAACTAAGTTTATGTAATTTAGCAACACCATTAACAATCTCCCTGGTAATCTTATTTTCTATAACGTAAATCTTGAAAAAGTAAACTCAATACAATTTCTTGGACTTTTGATTGATGATAAATTAAGTTGGAAACTACATATAGACAAAATTAACAAAATAATATCTATGAACATTGGAGTACTAAACAAAGTGAAATATTATTTTCGTCCATCAACTCTTTTTATGCTTCATGCTTCTCTCTCTTTTTACCTTACCTTAATTATGACATTCAGGCCTGGGGAAATGCGTCCCAAGATTTAATAGACTGGCTATATATCGCACAGAAACAAGTTCTTCATAATATCTGCAATACTGGTTTTTATTTTCACACTAACTCACTCTTTCGCGAAAATAAAATTCTTAAGGTTCAAGATCTTTACTCTTAT
Source organism: Eucidaris tribuloides (assembly GCA_001188425.1). Taxonomy (NCBI): domain Eukaryota; kingdom Metazoa; phylum Echinodermata; class Echinoidea; order Cidaroida; family Cidaridae; genus Eucidaris; species Eucidaris tribuloides. Next base: position 6,056 of record JZLH01S0609096.1, on the reverse strand, counting down.
CATCTAGGTCAGTTTATGTACAAATTTAGCAAACATAACTTACCGAACATTTTTTCCAACATGTTTATCAAAATAGCTCCGTTCACAAATACCCCACCAGGCAATCAGAGTCCCCGCACTTGCCGTTAACAAGAACTTTATTTGCTAATAAATTGTTTACCTTCACCGGACCTAAGCTGTGGAATTCACTGGACGATAGCATAAAAACACTCAGTCTGTCTACTTTTAAACATAAATTGAGGAAGATCCTATTAGACAAATACTCAAACACCGAATAATCTAATTATAGAAAGTGTTTTTTTTATTTTTTAAAGATAAAACTATCACTTGACATATTTTGTTTCTCTTCTTTTCACAATATGCTGATGGTCTTGAACTTGAGAATAACCTGCTCACCTTCTTCACTTTCTTCCTCTTTTTCTTTTACCGCCATTTGTAATGTATCGTCTTGTTCCCTTTGTGTTTCGTCCTGTCTGTCTTAATGTGATATTCCAGGCCACGTTTCCCATAATTATGCGCACTCAATGGGACCTATGTAATGCAAGTTTACTTTTAATATAGGTTCCACCACTTTTGTTATGTGAATGATAATTATTTTAAATATGCAGTATTATATTGTATATTCTGTTGATAATGAACAATATGAAAAAATGAAATTAATGTATTGCTATAATAATGTCAATATGTATCAATTTTTTCATTTATGTATTGTTTTACATGAATTTCTTGATGCAAAAGTGGAAAAAATAAATTCAAATCAAATCAAATCAAACTTATTAGGACTGATATGCAAGACTAGTTCATAATGCAGACAACACAAACACTAAAGAAACTCAAACTCCAATGACCTTGTCCTTAGATGGCAAAGTGTTCACAGTAGAATTAGCTATCAGAATGATTGTATTTCTGTTTTTGAAAATACTTTATGGCTTAGTACCGTACCACTTGAATTATTTTGCTACAAAAGGCCCACTCTATTATATCACCCGTCATTCTACGTTAAATCCGTGGAATGTTTATTCCAAAGCCCAATATCGAAATAACAAAACGGTTATTTTCATTCATAGCACCCATGCAGTAAACAAACTTTCAACCTGTATTCGTACGGCAACTGCAATCAATTCTTTTAAAACCCGAATACGATCAATCAACCTATCTCGGTAAATTTGATGCTGCAAATTCCCGGTTTATTGTTGTTAAAATCGTACACTGATAGAAGCCACAATTGTTGTGACATGTTGATTACGCGTTTTTGTTATTCATCGTTTTGTTTTGTTTAGGTTAAAGTGATAGGCTAACATTGTGGAGCTTCAATTAAAAAAAAAATGTCGAAGTTTGATATCTGAGCTACATAGTGGTGTTCAACTTGACAAATAAACACCCTAGAATACAAAAGTTTGGAAATTTATGCTGTCACTGGCAAGATATAAATGAATACACAATTTATACTCGGGACGAGTAAAAAAAAATAGCCTAGATCTACACACAGTAGGTCTATGGGAGGAACTGGGCAGATGAATCCGGTCAACTTACGATTTTCACTTTTTTTAAAGCACTGAATCATCATTTTGAAATACAATTTTTCAGGGTTTAATTTTCAGACCTTATCAAAGACACTTGAAGCGTGGAGGATTATGTAGCTCACATGTTTTTTAACTGTGGTAAATGTTAGCCAGTGGCTGTAATTATATATGTGTTTTGTTATTTTGCATATTACTATCTTTATGAATTTTGAACATTTCAAGTTCAAATCTGTACATATCTATGTCAACAGGGCTCTTTTGCGGTAGCGTAGCCAGGTTTTAGGTATGGGGGCAGGGCAAGACACCAAATGAACGGGCAACGGCAAAATCGATTTCGCATTACATATATATAATACATATGTATGTATGTATGTATGTATGTATGTATGTATGTATGTATGTATGTATGTATTTAAAGATTATATATCTGTGAACAAGAATGCGAGCGAACATGTTGCTCATTTATATAACTTAACCTGCCAATCTCTCTTCTTCCATTTTGGCGCAAGTCACTTCTTCACACTCTGGACAAAAACGGTCAGTGATCACCCAAGCCTGAACAAAAAATTCTTTTGTTTTCAACATGAACAAATTTTTAAAATATTTTGAAATGTAATTTTGACAATTTTTCAAAAATTGTAACGTTGTTGTTGTTGTTTCTTGATACACACTGTATATGTTATGTTGATAGCTCCGTTTTATATTTGTCACAAATTGTAACCATATGGTAATAAATTTAATTCGATTCAGTTCAATTCAAATTCAATAATACTAGCAGCTGAATCTTCTCATTTACTTGCAGCTACACGCACATTGGACGTGTTTTAAATGCATACCAGCCTGCGCGATGAATATCACTCATTGTGCCGTGTGGTGCTGATAACTTGAGACATACTAATTAAAATCGTGAAATATACCGTTGCATCATTTCATGTCGAAAATTTTCCGATAGTTGTTTGAATACCGATTTGAACAGATTTACGGGTATATCGTTGGTGGGCTGTTAAAACCTCGTATCTCAAAATCTAAAAAAATTTAGGACAGTTCAGAAAAAGCTGTATTTTAGAATTATGGCAGTGGTGGCAACCTCATTTTGTCTGAAAACAGTCTCCTAATTCCTGTATAGAACTTGTTCTAAATGAAAGAAGGTTGCCACTAATGCCATAACTCTAAAATAGAACTTTTTCAGAGCAGTCCTCCAAATTTTCAAATTTTGAGATACGAGGTTTTAACAGCCCATCAACGATATGTCACTGTAGGTTGCGGTCTCGTAATTGAGATGTGCATGTTGTTTTCCCCTCCGAAACTAGCAGGGTTCCTATACAGCAAAGGCAGGAGCGTAGCCAGCTTTTATACATTTATTTATTTATTTAATTAATTAAAGTTACATATCTGCTCGCTTCGCTCCCTCGCGCATAAAAAATCCACTTTTATATTATTGCCAAGGCAATCATTGGGATCATTATGCCAGTAATGGCAAAAGTTACTGTTGCATACAACAGAAGAATGGAGAGCTTGGCAGGTTAAAGCCCAAGTTTAGTTTTGGGGATTTTTTTTTTATTTGAAAGCTTTATGCCCCAAAAGTCATATCCCTTCAATAATAGATTCTGAATGTCTTTAATGAAAATCTCGGGGTTTTTTAAATTATTAATTAATGAAAAATCTCGGGGGCCCCCTCTGAGATTTTCATTAAGAAATAAAGACATTCAGAATCTATCATTGCAGGGTTATGACTTTGGGGCATAAAGCTTTCAAATAAAAAAAAAATCCCCAAAACTAAACTTGGGCTTTACATGTAAGTTACATGAATGAGCAAAACGCTCGCTCGCATTCTTGTTCATAGATATATATCTTTAACTAACTAAATAAATAAATATGTATATGGGCAATTCCGTGAATTATTGGACAAATCACAAATTATATAAATTGGTCTATCTCGAATCGTATTACATTTTAATGGTTTGAATGGGTATGAATCATGAAGAAACAATGGGGGACATCATTTCTGCTCAAAATTTTACGTCTTCAACAGCACTCTCTAGGAGAATCAGAACCATACATGAAATACCACATGTGGGACTAGTGTGACTAAATCTCTGTTTTATGTAAAACTATCAATTTTTCTGCAGTTTTTTCCATGCCAATAGGCTCTTCTCATTGTTTTGAAAGTAATAAAACCTCACATATGCATACTAAATCTGAAAAAGACATGAATAAACGCAAATTTGTGTGGCGGGACAAAATGTAACGTAACGTAACTAACCATGTTTTTGATTTTGTAGTTAAAAATAAAAAGATTTTTATCAATAAGTTATATATCAAATGACTTATAAAGACATCAGAAATATCATGAATACCACAGTTTGTTTCAGTTGAAAACAGGTTGAGGAAACTTTGAGGACAAAGACTTGTCATTTTTTTTTCCATGTCCTCTTTACGTAACGTAACTAACCATTATTAAAGTTCTTGTTATTACCCACTGAAACATGTCTCATGATTTTGCTTGCTGTTGTGAAGTAGGTGCCAGTCTAGAGAATTGACGGTACCAAAATAGAAAAATAGTATGAAAGCATATTCATGTAAGAGCCAAATGTTAAGTAAAGTTTGTCATAAAATG
>JZLH01S0609094.1:13327-24379 GCA_001188425.1 Eucidaris tribuloides | reverse complement strand
TGTTCTATGGTGTTTGTCCTATATGTCCATTCATTTGTTTTGAAGAAACTTACCTGTAGGCCTACTGCAAAGGGAAATGGTAGCATTAAATTACAGACAACCGGAGACCTCACTCAACTGCTATATTTCCTTGCTAATAGCTGGCGAACAAATAACCTTTGCAACTGAAGTAGCACCATGGTTCCAAAACCACACCAAATGTAGGGACAGACGGACAGTGATTTTCCATTTTACCGGTAAATCAAACGGAAAATCCATTTGGTTCTTTACTTTTCATGTGAAAATTCATGGAATTCACCTTTGCAAAACAGAATTCATGTTTTTGCTGTGTATATTTTCTATGACAAAACGGACTTTCCATTTTTAGATCAAGGTGAAATGGAATTACAGGTTTTCAGAAACGGAAAAGACCATTTCTTGAAACGGAAAATCACTGTCTCTACAAACATTTATTATCCAATTTTTTGTAATGTGTGCCCAGAAAACGGGGCAAGCCTAAAATTCTTACACCCCGTGTGCTCTTTTTTTCCAAAAAAGTAGCGGGTACAAAGATGATGCATAAAAAGAGTTTCCTATCTACTATACCCCTATATAAGTTTCCAAATTTTTTTATTTCACCAAAGCAATTAAGAAAAATATATACAAAAAACAAATAAAAAAAATCTAAGAAATATCTGATTTAAAAAATTTAGTTATGTTAAAATAACAAAGAAATGATTGCATAGGTAGATCAGCCTGAAAAATCATTTTGTTTGTAGTGATTTGTGAAAGTTTAATTTATATTTAAAAAAGATAACAGTCACTCAAGAAATATTTGGCAGCATCAGAGATGACCTCAAATTGATATTTAGAGTTCAACAAATCTGTGTCTTTCGATGAGCAAGAGTGACAGATAAATTTTATTCTTCTAGTATTTCTTAATGCCAGGAAGGAAATAGCTGCCAGTTTTCTTCAATTTCCCAGGAGATGACTGTCCTGTGACTTGCGCCACTCGATTATAAAACTGACGTGTGTTACCTGATCCAACAAATATCCTGGAATTTAAAGTGGGAAAAGGGCATTAACAAACCGTTAAAGACATCTAACAATGTTTCCAGTTTTGTCTTATTTTTTCAAGTTAAAAAAAACACAAAAAACTGAGTTACATGATCTTCTGTACTTACACTGTTTCTGAAATGTCTAAATATGAAGCCTCAAAAAAACTGCAGTCTCAAACGATCATCAAGTGTTTTCTAAAAGTAAAAATCAATGAACGTCTTGACTCTTGAGCAACCATTCCACTTTTCCCCGATAAAATGCAGTGTTACAGAAAGTTTGTCCCCAGGATATTAATGAATGTGTTGATATTCATATTTACTTTGTTTGTGATAGTATAATTGTCCAAGAATTTTAATGTTCAAAGGTGGTAATTTGTCAATTCTAATAAAATCATGTAGGTCAGATATAAAATTTTAACAGGTTTTTCTTTAAACACTGGACTTGCACAATGTTAACTAATGCCTTTAAGTTTAACAGATAAGATGCATACAAATCGTTTTTATGATTTTCACACCCAAGAATGAGCTCATCGAGGAAATGATAAATTCATTCATAAAGTAAATGTAAATCAAATACACTGTAAATGTTCATCCTTGAGTAAATATTGAGGCTGATAAAAGTCAGTTTTCATGAAAATAATGCCCATTAAAATTTAAATCGGATTTAAAGCATGATGTGATGCAGTTTGGGTTTGTAGTTTACATGACCATGACGCTGGTTTGACTTCCAGAGCTGTGATTCATGTATCATCTAGTGAAAATTGAATGTCTGCTGGTTGCAACTTAATGGGTCAGAAACCCCACACCAGGTAAATATTCACCTTTAAAGGGCAGTGACATGATTTTGAGAAGTAAAAAAAAAGTCTTAGAAACCAAATGAGTTGGAGAGGATTTGTCCTGAATTTGTTTATTTGAGGTGAAAAAAGCATTAATTTACAGATATTTAATTAATCTCTGGACCTGATAGAAATTATCCACAGAGAGCTACACGACAAATTTCACTATTGCAGCTTTTTTTGATAATACTGTAAGTGTGCAAGAAAGAGGAATGTGTGAGTATGAAATTTTCACAGCAGAAACTTTTAACAGTATACTTGATTGTATTGTGTCCTAAATTGAGGACTTCATCCAATCTTGCCTTTTCCCTAAAAAAAAGGGGGGGGGGAGGGAGTGTTTTTCTGTGATTTACACACACATACATATGTGTAATCACCTTCGACCGAGGACATACAATTTTTAATGTGAGTGTATCTGTGTGTGAGTGTGTGTTTGTAATGGTAATACCGAGGACACACACGGCAATACCGGGGACACACATGGCAATTTTTACGTATTAAATAAGGACGAAACTTCTGACAACTGCGGACGTATACATTACAGTACACAACCTCCAAATGCAGATGTTCTCTATATACCCCCAGACCTTGCTTGCTGGTTTTAATGCCACATAAGCACCTCAATTACAACAAGATCTAAAAACGTGGACCGTCCCCCCTGGAAGGTACGTCCGCGGTTGTACAGTAAAATTAATCCAAAACGCCCACGGTTGGAGGCGATTACAAATACACACACACACACACACACAATATTTTTGTAAGTTTCCTTTAGTGTTTTCTGTGTTCTACAACATGATCAATCTTTACTCATTCTTCATCACCCTTATATCAACTTTTAATTTGCCATTGAACAAAATATAACTATTTTAGGACTTAAACAAAAACTATGTTCAACGTCAACAGGCCTAAATTTTACAGGGGAAAGTTTTGTGAAATTGGGGGGAAATATTGTCCTGGCAAGACTTGCTAAAATTTGAGCTATTCTTGACTATGTTATTGTTGAAGGAATTGCCATCCACCATATTTTTACACTGACATTGAGAAAGATAATTGCACTAGAAGACAAATAGTACACTAGGCACACGAAACTAGTATAAGATTACATTTTATGATAATTTGATACACATACGGACAGCCACACCTTCGTATAAGTGACAGTTGCTGTAATAGATACATGTGTGCGCTTCCGTGAAAATAAATTACGCCATAAAGTCAACCTTGTATACAGGGTCATTCATTGTCAAGAAGATGCTTAGTTTTCCCCATGAGTGCTAGTGAGGAGAAAGAGGACAAATTCCTCCATGGTTTTCAAAGAGAGACTACTGTACTGCTCCTAAATTAAACTGTGAGTCAGTATCCAGTTTGAAAGGCCAAAAGATGTACTACATGGAGAGGAATTCCTCAAGTGTCTGTATCGACCTCATGACCTTTAACTTGCGTTGTATGGTGGCAGATAGACCAATTACGGTAGTGTATAGGTTTGGTAAATTGTGACAAATGAAATTATTTTCCTGTCGTGTTTTTAGATCACCTGTTCAATAGCACTCCGTTTTATCAAAGATCTTTGAAAAATTGATTTAAGAATAAAAAATCACAGGGCTCCCATGTCATAGGAAAGAGAGACACTGATTTTCGGTTTAAAAAATGGTCTTAAAATTCCATTTTTGAAAACCTGTAATTTCTTTTCAACTTGATCTAAAACTGGAAATTTCATTTTGTCATATAAAATGTACACAGCAAAAACATGAATTCCATTTTGCAAAGGTAAATTCCATGAATTTTCACATGAAAATTAATAAACCAAATGGATTTTCCGTTTCGATTTACCAGTAAACTGAATATCAGTATCCCTAAAATTAGAGTGATATTAGCTCCCTGGTAATTTCAAAATCACAATATGTCAATCAAACAATTTCCTGTAGGTTCAATGTTGTTTGCTGATGTCTGGCTTTACAACACTGTACTTCGTGAATGAAGGATGAAAAATAAGTCTGTTCGACCAAAACTATACTTGGGCTTAAAATTGAGTTTCATAAATTTATGACTTTCTTTAAAAGGTAATCATGATTTCATCATTGATGCATGTTTTTCCATTTTCATTTTTTTTTTTTAAATTTAAAGTGCCATGTACATTTTTATGTGTTAGAAACATCTGTAATTTACTAAATTTGTCTTACTTTACCCGAGGTTCAAGACTACAGTATTACTGTATATGAGTGCTACCAACACAGCATACAGTACCAACACAAAAGGACTGCCAAGACAAGTGGCTTCATATAACTATACATATCATTTGTCAAATGATTAATAGATTTGAGTGTTAGTTTTGGAGTGAATTTTGTATTAAAAGAAGACTGACTTAAAAATCGAGTGTCAAACTCCTGTCATTATGAGACCTGAATTACCACTATTCAGCTTTCATGTAGTTTTGAGCAGGTCAGCCAAAATAGGGGCAGCTGTCATTCCTAACAAAAGATGTTTTGTTGACATTACTCCATTCATTCATAATGTGTGCATACATCACAGTGTGATTCAGACTGCTGTGTGATTCATGGTACCAGGCAGAGCTGGCTAGATGGAAAACAAGATCATGGAAATGAAAGAATATCATGTTGTCATTGTTAGGGAGACCAGGTGAGGCAGATCTAGCTAGATGGATAACAAGATAGAAACTAAAGAATAGGCCTTATCATGTTTTCATTGTTAGCAAGATGTTATTCCATTTCTTATTGAAACGTGCATGTCAGCTGACATCATTACAATTCAATAGTGTGACTTGGCTGGATGGAAAACAATAAGAGGAAGATATGGCAAAGATTTTGTTCCCTTCATTTGCTACTTCACTATCTTGACATTTTGTCATTGAAAGATGCATGTCATTTGAAATCAAGAAGGAAATCAAGAAGGTTCGATAGTAGCAGTTTGCTGGATGGAAAAGAAGATGGAGAAGATTGTGTTATCATTCACAACCTTTTTTTTCCTCCTTGAAAGATGTATTTCATCTGAAATCAAGACAATTCTCTAGTCCTAGTTACATGTAGCTGATGGAATACAAGATGAAGGAGAATGTATTGTCATTAGTGTTGCACTACTAAGTCGCCAAATGTCGGAGTCGTGACTATCATCAAGGGGTCGCGACTCCGACTTCAGAAATGCCAGAATCGGCTCCATGTAATTACACATGTCATATAAACCAGTCAAAACATCAATGACAATGTGGGGGACTATGGTAGAAAGTCAATTTTTGAATGATCGTAATCACAGTTGAAACAACATAAGTTCAAAAATAAGTTTCAAAATGAACTAACCATTATCAATGGTAATGAAATCGGAAAACAATGGACTGCTTTTGCATCAAAATCACTAAAATCATTGAAGGAGGACACTGAACAGTCATTGTATAGGTTGTAGTGTGCTTCTTGTTACTTGATCATTCCAAAAGAACCAAATGCCAAGAGTCGGCAAATAGTCGGAGTCGCGACTTTTGTTCGGCGACTAGTCGACTCCCAAAAATCCTGGAGTCGTGCAACACTATTTGTCATTGTTCACAGTCTTGTCATGTTCTTGTTGAAAGACTATATGTCATCTGAAATCAAGACATTTTACAATAGCCGGATGGGAAACAAGATCAAGAAATTTGTGTTACCATCGTTAGCAGTTCCTACTAATCCACGGAAAGTCTAGTGCAATTCATCTGAAATTATATGACATTTTAATATTAAAACGATATGACCACAGCTAATATCAAATTGGTGTTTGTTGAAATAATTATTCTGCAGGAAAAGTTAACTTTAGGCCTACTATGTAGAGTTGGATAGAAAAATGAAAATTGAGATCATAGATATAACACATCAGTAAAACAATTTGTTGAGACAATCATGATAAGTATGGTATGTAAGAATTACATGTAATGGAGAATCAGCTGGGTGGAACACCAGACAGAGAAAAGTAGTGCTAGTGTAACTTTTCCGTGAAAGATGACATGCATTCGGGATTTCACCTCTATTGTTTAAAGATGAAAAATAAAAAAAATAAATAAAACAAAACAAAACAAAAGAGAAAGAGAAGAAAAGGGGAAAAATTACTGTACATTACACTGCCAGTGCATAGATACTAATAAAACGATGGCCATTGTATGTTGAAATCGTGTCGATCCTTAAAGTGATAGGCTAACGTTGTGGAGCTCCAATTTAAAAAATTGTCAAATTTTGATATCTGAACTACATAGTAGTGTTCATATGGACAAATAAACACCCTAGAATAAATAAGTTTGGAAAGTTACACTGCCAATGGCAAGTTATGCATGAATAAATGATTAAAACTCGGGGCGAGTTTAAATAGCCTAGGTGTACACACAGTAAGTCTATGGGAGAAAATGGGCAGGTGAATCCGATCAACTTACGATTTTCACTTTTTTAAAGCACTAAATAATCATTTTGAATACAATTTTTTCAGGGCATCATTTTTAGACCTTGTCAAAGACAATGGTAGCATGGGGAATCATGTAGCTCAGATTTTTTTAACTTCGGTAAATGTTAGCCAAAACCTTTTATGACTCCACAATTCCTGTATGTGCACACAGTGAATTGGTGACCTCATCACTAACAAATTTGCATCCCTGTCAGGTGCAAACATTGTGGATTGTTCTGGGTGTGCCGTTTTTATTGTTCTTTGTGAGTTCATCCAAGGAACTGTAGTTTGTGCTGGTATAACATACGTCATGTCCTGGTATTCTGAAAAAAAGTAAGAGAAAACCATAAGTATACTCTGCCATACACATAGACATAAATATACCGAGTGTCCCAGAAAAAACGATACAGTTTTAAAATGGCCCCCAAATAAATATTTCAAATTTTTGAAAAAATATTTATATAATGGAAAGCTGAAAATCTCTTCTTTCATATGACACCTTAAAGTCCAAAATTGTTTTATGCTTGAGTGAGCACCACCCACTTTTATAAAGGGCATGAAAATCGGGTTGCGCAGGAATTGGCTTTCAACTGTAACAACAAATTCAAGCTCTCTTTGATTTTGTGTGTATTGGGGTACCGGGTGAAGGCGTAGTGGAGCTGTGGAGCCGTGGGGTTAGGGGGTGGTTGGAGTGTTAGAGGTATGGGGTGGTATGGATGTGGGGTGTAGGGGTAGTCGGGGTGGTGAGGTGGAGGGGTAGTAGTGTGATGGGTTTAAGTAACCCTAACACACCCCCACCATACACCCCCACCACCCCAGGCCAGGATACCCCTTGTGGAGTGAGGGGGTGATGTGAGTGTGTTAGGGTTACCTTAACCGACCAACCCACCACCCCCACCACCCAACCCCCACCACCCCGCACCCCAACCACCATGCAACCCCACCACCCCACTACCCCTTGACCGAGATACGCATGCTTTCAGTCAAAATTTTTAATTTACATATCCCAAACCCACCTAGCTCCACACAAAATCAAAGAGAGCTTGAATCTGTTGTAACAACGCAACCAATTTTCAGGTCCTTTACAAATGTGGGCAGTGCTCACTCAAGCATAAAACAATTTTAGACTTTTTGGTGTCATATGAAAGAAGAGATTTTCAGCTTTTCATTTATATAAACATTTTTCAAAAATTTTAAATAATATTTATTTGGAGGCCATTTTAAAAATGTATCATTTTTTCTGGGACACTCGGCACAGTATATCATTCATCACGTATGACATACAGTTTTAAAGGGAAATGACAGAATTGGATGTTAGTCTAAAATGCTTCAAGAACTGAATATACTACTGTAAACACTGAATATTTTGCAGTGGTTTGATTTTCGCGAATTAAGCGACTTAAGGCACACAAAAATTTTCACTTCCTGATTATTTGTAGACAGTGAATGCAAATACAATGAAATTGTGAAAATAAGCTCTCGCGAATTCCCCGTCTTTATGCAAAATCACGAAAATATATGCACGCAAAATATATGGCATGTATAGTAGTTGAAACACATTTTATTGAGTTTATTTGAGCAGGCACCTGCAAAGTTTGAAATTCAAATAGAAATAAATTTTATGTCCCCACTTCTGAGAAGAAGTTTAAGTTGGTGGCAATTTAGAATTCACACAGCAGTCACCTTGTGGTTACAGTCATGATTGCATGTTGCAACGACGTCGATTGGAATTACCAACCTTACACTATAAAAGTCTTTGTGGATAACACAATTAGAATTCAAATACCGTATCTAGTGAAGAGGCAAGCCCATGTTTCTCAGTATGCTGTCAATCATTTGTGCACCAGATGAATCATGCAGCTTGAGCTTGTATACATGCCCAAGAGTGGGCGAATTCCAGCAGAAGTTTTGAAAGGTGACAGAAGGGGCTCTATATGTACATGTATCTCAAATCATGCTTTAGTTTAGAGGTTGAGCCATTCACATGAGGAGAGCACGACATGATTTGGGAGACTGAGAATCATTATTACAAAAAAGGTTTCTTCGAAACACAATTTGAACTTCGCATGTTGTTAGCTGTCGTGATTATAGAGTAGTTTGCTTCCACATGAATAAAATTATCATAATTTGTGTTATCTGCAATTGCAATCATGTTTGTAATCAGTTTTTGGTCACCATGTAAAAACATTCATAGATGCTTTAAAATGTATTGTTTTGCCTATCATCCTTCTTGAGAAGTGAAGATTAACAAACCTTAACCTTTACACCAGATTTTAATGGGTCTTTTTGATATCTCAATAATCAATAAATCTTTGACTGCTGTAATGAGTATGTACACTTATTCATCTTCTTCTGAGCACAGTACATACTATATCCTGGTTCATTAGTACAGTTATAGATAACATAATCAGACTTTGTCATGTATTAGTTATTTCGTTCTGATGAAATTGCCAGACTTGAGTCCTCGGTCAACATATAACTAATCATATGTAAATACTGTACCTGAGATTATTGTGTTGCTGTGCACATTCAAAATATCATGGAATTGCTACTATGGCAATTGGTGTGTACAGTGTACACGCAAACTTGGGATATTGAGCCGTGTGTCAACAAAAAAAAGTCAGTGTTGTCACATGAAGAATGCATCATACTAATATATTTGGTACATTTATGACATGCACAAGTTTTGTATGAGTCTGCATAATGGATTTTAGGATATTGGTTCGTACACGACTATGAACCAGGGTTGTCAGTTTGGCCTTTTTCTGGCCAAAAACACAAAATTTGGCCGTTTTTTGGCCTTTTTCACTTGACACATTAAAAATCATTATAAACCATATTTCTAGGGTTTCAGTCAAAATGTGCCACAAGGATCGAAAAGTAGCAGTGCGCATGTATTTCACGTGAAAAGTCTGGCTCTGCGTAAACCGCGGCACTCAAATTTTCGGCTGCAGCAGAAGTTTCAAAGGTGTTATAAAGTGATTACGTTTATTTCTAACCAAATCTAGGCTATGCTGCCCGTAAAATACATCAAATCCGAATTTGGCCTTTTTTCACTGAATTTGGCTGGTAATTTGGCCGTTTGAGAATCGGAAAACCTGGCAACCCTGCTGTGAACTCTTCATCATTTTTTTTTTATACATTTACAAACTGTCACTCATCACCATTCTTTAGAAATCCTTTTGGTTGTAATTTTATGTTTACTGACAAATTCTGGGTCTGTATGCATTGGTACCGTAAAACTTGCAATAGACAGCATTTTCAAATGAATAATTTGAAAAGGGAAAAGCTCATGTACATAAAGATAACATACATGCTTGTCAGAAATTTCAACATGTGTCTGAAACTGGCATGTGAGGTAAAATTTGCAAGGACATCATTCTTACTTTCTTCTACACCAATGACGTCAAGGAAATTTGAATGTGGAAGTTTGTCTAGAGACAGAAAGTCATCATTTTTTATCATATTTCCTTACACAGGTGACAGATATGAATGTTAAGTTTGACAATCGAGAGTTCATGTTTGTGTGAAATCCATCAAAAATCTAAACTTTAAAATAAAACATATGTCTAAACTCAACTGTCAAAAATAAGATAAATGTGTAGGGTTCAATGAAACATTTGGAGTTGGTCAAACATTTCCAATTGCAAATTTTCTCACATACCTGCTTGCACTATGTTGTCTGACCCATTTTGCAAAAATCTCCCTCTGAAAAGTTTTTAATTTTGTTTTTTGAAATATTGCTTCTAAAACATTAAATGGGTAGATTATTGTTTATGATTATCACATGGAAGTTTTTAAGTTAAACTTTTTCTTTATCATCATCATATTCGTCTTCTTCTTCTTCTTCTTCTTCTTCTTCTTCTTCTTCTTCTTCTTCTTCTTCTTCTTCTTCTTCTTCTTCTTCTTCTTTGTCTTCTTCTACATCTTCATCATCATCATCTTCTTCTTGAACAAATTATATCATTGCTGAACATCATGAAATATGGTATTACATAAAAACAACAAACACCCCCTCCCCCACAAAAAAAACCCCAAAGTAATATTAAAAAATACTGGCTTAGTACAGGTAATGATTTTAAAAAAGTATACTAGCGACAATGTTAAAAAAATTGAGTCCCAGCAATGCAATCATATAAATTGATTGTTTTTCACTTTACATGTTTGTAGGGCACCATTTGTGGCATAAATGGCAGGAATATGAGTAACATGATTGTCCCGTTATTGTGTTCCATTGTAATCAAGTGCTATCATCAATGTGTCATCAATAATTCTACTTACTGTTGGGAGAAAATGTTATTTCATTATTGCACTCTTGCGGTGACTCATTAATTCTTTGAACAAGGCTAAAAAATGTATCGGCCTACAGAATAATCTGATAGAGTTGGAGTTATCTGAAGGTGTACATGTAGATCCAAGTGGTAGTTAAGGCTGTTGACTTTCTTAACTAAATGTAAATAATATCAGGGTTAATGGTTTATAGAATTGTGTGCCTACTTTTCTGTCCAGAAATGGGGAAACCCCTCTTTTTACCCATCTTGACAGGTGTAATATGTCAGAATGGGATTGGTACATATCACCTGTAAGTGGGAGGATCAAAATGACCTTTTAGCCCTTTGTCTTCAGTGAAAAATGTTATCCTATATCAAGGGGATTCTTATGGTATTTCTCTGTTGGGCCCATTTACAGTGGTGGGTTGGCCTAAATTGCTGTGCTTAGAATCCAAATTTTCATGATATTACTCTGCAACCTAGAGCCAGGAGGAGGGG
>JZLH01S0609071.1:45599-56769 GCA_001188425.1 Eucidaris tribuloides | reverse complement strand
CATCCACATGTTCTTAATGCATTTAAGATTTTGTGGACAAGACTTTGGGTGAGTAAATGTTTATCATTGTCCATGTTTAACTCAAAGTTAAATGAAAGATTTTAACATAATTTTAAATACACTAGACAGCTGTATAAGACCAGGGAAAAAATATGCAGGGTACAGGGCAATTTCGCCTCCAAAATGGCAAAAGAGCCCATGTAAATTGGCATAGGGTACGAAACAAAAGAGTATCTGAAGATGTAATATTCATGTTGATTTGATAATATATTTCTCATTCAAATATTGATAGCAATAGTGCAATGTAAATCAGGAATAAGATGCTTGTAACAATAGCAAAGACGTGAACAAATGTTGGTCTAAAATACTAAATGTCAGTTTGATAACTGAATGACTCATGTTAATAATTATAACGGTTATGTTAACCTATTTCATCCTGATACCAGATTGAACCTAGATCATAATTTGCATGGAAATTATGTTTAGTATATATCACAGTTTCAAAGTTGTTCTTTCTCATAGAAATGGATATATTTGAATTGGTGTGGTTTCAGTATATTTGACATGCAGTGTCAAAGGCTGAATTCAGCTGTCACAATTATTATCTGTTATCTGTTACATTCTACAAAATGACTGAATGGATCTTACCAAACTGGGCAGGAATTTTCAATAAAGTAGGAGCAAAATATCAAAAGGACAAATGAGGGTCAAAGAAATCATCTGTAATTATTGAACTCTTATGGCTTCGTGATTACGAAGAAGGCGTTCGACAGCCTGGAACATCAGTCATTATTCAATGGGAACAATATGAAAAGCAGGTCACAGATGGAAAATAAATTTCGCCTAATTAGGCCATCTACAAGGACGCCCTAGTTGGCCGTGAGTACATCATGGAAAGTACTACAACAAATGCCTTTAACATTCTGAAAGGGGTTAGACAAGGTGACCCAATCTCACCAAAGATCTTCACTGGCAGCATGGAAAATGTCTTTCAGAAACCATTTGATTGTGCTTATTATGGGAAGTAAGTAGTGGATGGCGAACACCTGACAGTCATCTAGATTTGCAGATGAGCATCTAACTACTTAGCCATACACCTCAGGCAACTGGAGACAATGATCAACAACTTAGTGAGGAAATGCAGAAAAGCTGACTTAAAATGAAGTATCAAAAAGACAAAGGTAATATGAGCAGGCAAATTCAAAGACTCCACTATGAACAGTTCGGGGGAGACCATAGAAAAGGTGACAACTACATATACTGGAAGAAGATCTCCATACAAAATGAAACAGCAGAGGAAGTTGATAGAAGGATCAGTTAGGCTTGGGCAAAATTCTTGGCAAACTTAACTTTTATCTTTCGAGATGAGAAGCCCCCATTGTCTCGTTAAGAACAGACTTTTAACCAAGTCATCGTACCTGTGCTTTCGCTACGGAGTCAGAAACATGGAGCACTAACTACAGAGGCTAGAGAAAAACTTAGTAGTAGCCGAAAGGCTATGGAACGCAATCATGATTGGCGTTACAAAGTGGGACAGAGTTAGCCAACCAGAATTTGAGAATGAAAAACAAAAGTGGCGGTGACATAGATACAGGAAATTAAATGACCGAAAAGTGGAGGTGGGGCTGGTCATACTGGCCTAGATAGGCAAAGATGACGCGTTGGACACACAAATTAACTGTCTGGAGCCCCAGAGCTTACACCAGAGGGAAGAGGGACCAAACAAAGTAGGAGTGGATAGATGATATCAGAGATATTGGGAAGCTGTGACATGGAAACGAACGCACAAGATACGTTGAAAGGATAAACTGATGAGGAGGCCTTCCATTCAGCAGTGGAGAGAAATAGGCTAGATAGATAGAATAGATAGGATAGATGTCCAAGTGGTATTGTGTGTAATAAACACTACACAAAAAATAAGTTCCCCCTTTTTGAAAATTCCATTACTTTTTAACGAAATGGTTTTTAGCAGAATAATTTGGCAGGAGTGTTTCTGAACTCATTGACTAACTTCTGTGTGAAAATGTGATTGATCCGTCAAGTCATGCATGAGTGAGCACGTAATAAAGGCAAAAATGTCACTTTTCAAAAGTCACAAGGGTCATTTTGAGGGATGTGTGATGCAGGATTTTGACAAATTCTGTTTCTGTTGGATGATTAAGCGCTATTTATGTTAATCAGCTATCGTTTGACCCCCTAACCATTCTTTTGGCACTTTTCGCATATTTACGCTTCAGCGAGCTCAATTTAACAATTTCCATCCATCCTCAATTTTGAAATTGTAAAATCCATTAAGTTTATTGAAAAAATTGAAATCCGATATTTTTCAGCTAAGTGTATCTTTATACATTGTATGGACATAAGAGGTTGTAACCATGTCTGGGTTCAGTGAGCACACTTTATAAATAAAGCAAAAAATACCATTATTTACCATTATTTTGGCATCAGAAATGACTCCTGTGACTTTTGAAAAGTGACATTTTTGCCTTTAACTCATGCTCACTCATGCATGGCTTGACGGATTAATCTTATTTTCACACAGAGGTTAGTTAAGGAGTGTGGCAATGTTCCTGCCAAGTTATTTTGCTAAAACTTGTTTCATTAAAAAGTTATGGTATTTTGAACAAGGGGGAACATACTTTTTGTGTAGTGTTTACATGAACAGATAATGTCATATCCTAGATGATCCCCTGTCAATTGTTAATAGCATGATTATGAACACTTGAAATTGTCTCAAGAAGCAAATGAATTGAAACACGTACCAATATATGCACCAGCTGGAGTGGATTTCCCACCTGGAAGGATTTGTCTTTAATTTGTTTATTTAAGGAGAATCAAGTATGGACGATTCTGTATTGAAACTTTTGACATGTTTACACATTATATTTTTGAGTCTCCTTGTAGTTTGAAAACTTGCAAGATATCTTGGTCAGATGGAGTGTTTTCTCCTATTTGACTGAAATAGAGGCAAAAAAGTAATGTGTGTTATATGGGATGCAGTGATGTCGAGTACAACATGGGACTATTTTCATTTTATGTCTTAGAGAAATGATAAATTACTGCCAGTGTCCCATTATTACAATATACTTCTGATGGTAACTTCATTGTAAAACAAATCTTATATCATTTGTTTGGTAGCAGATTTGAAAAAGTTGTAAAAATGGTCATTTTGTTTGTTTGCAGGTAACATTCCGTTAGATCCTCAGCTGACCAGATGTACAGAGACAGGCCAAGGGTTCCTGGAGCAGTTCCCTTCGTCTCCCTCATCACAAGCCATCCAGAGAATCGTCCAGGGATTGCTGCAGCTGAACACAATATCACAGTCTGCCTCATGATGACAACTCATAGATAGTATTCTTTTAACCCATTGGCTACGGGGTTTGGATGCAAAATACAGAATCTCATAGGCAAAAAGATAATATATGTTGTGTGTATCCTAGAATAGAGTCTCCAGTTTTCCGTAATACAGAAAACAGGAACAATTCACAGAATTTCATTAAATTTCATGGAAAATGTGATTTTTTGCCAAAAATTTGAATTACAAAAATACAGCAAAAAAAAGAAAAAGAAACATCAAACAAAACCGTGCATCAGCAAAAAATCTGGATCAAACCTGTTTGCTGTGTTTAGCATGTTCGCAAAGCTTCAGTCATGCCAATGCAGTGTGTGATATTTGCACTATTTACAATAGACAGAAAGCTTTGAACTGTGTATTGAGTTTTCCGATGTTTTTCAGGCATTTACAGTACTATCTCAACGGAAAACTTGATACACATGTCAATGTTTTCACTCTATATTTACAATTGCTTTGTCGTATGTTTTGTACATGTCACCAAAGAACATGGAATTTGAAGATTAAAACACTGAAGAACATGGAATTTGCATCATAGAAAATGGAAAACTGGGGACTTGATGATAAATTTGACTCCAAGGATAAATTATCCTAGAAGTCCAATGGATAATGGTAGTTCATATTGCTGTTGAGGTGACAAGACTTTGTTTCTCAAAAATGTTAAACATTAGGGTAGCCAAAAATCATGGCCACTTTAAAGGTAAATGACATGATTGGGGGTAGTCCTCAACTTGGGCTCAAACTACTCTAGAATCAAGTAAACTATGCAAGGATTCTCCTGAAAAAATCTTGTAGTCAAACGTTGACTCAAACTAATGTCAATATCCCTTGTGGCAGGCAAACCTGCTGTGTAGCTCTCTATGGGTCCTATTTTTATCGTGCCTTGATAAAATTAAATATTCATGTTTGATTCTCCTTAAGTAAACAAATTAGAGCCAAATCCTTCCAGCTGGGAAATCCACTCCAGCTGGTGTATGGTTGGTATATATTTCAACTCATTTGGTTCTTGAGGCATTTTCAAGTTTTCCGAATCATGTCACTAATCTTTAACCTGTTGGAGACTAACAATGAGATATCTCTGGCTGGGGTCTATGGAGATTGCATGTTATAGTGAAATCAGATTGTATCCAGTGGGTTAATTCTGTAACAGATGGGACAGCCTGTATTTGACTAAGAAATAGTCGCTTTATTTTTTAAGATTGAAATCTGACCATTCAATTAGAACAGTATCTGGTTTCCTGACGAAGGCTTCGACCTTCTGTATTGGCGTCCGTGGTTGTTTATTCAGTACTTTCAGACGATCTTGACAGGTATTTTACATGTATCTTACGGTGATACGCTGCCTACATGAGGCGAAGGTTCACGCAATACCTGTTGCACACTGGCGTTTCTAGCTCAGATCCACGGGAATCGGTGACAGTCCCCGAAACAGTACGGAAATATCAGATTTTACACCATACCTGACACTTACGAGAGTGAAAAATCACTCCTACTACCACCATCGGGTCATGCCAATCCGGATTCCATCCATATTTCGTCGTAAAAAATGGTGAAAACGCAGGAAAAAATCTTCAAGAAAGTGTTCTTCAGTCCGCGTACCCGAATTTTCGGCATGATGGCCAAGAGCTACGCTACTATAGCTCACGTATTACTTTGGGCCTTGGGCATCAGCGAAAAAATCGCCGTCGAGTACTGGAAGGAACACTTTCTTGAAA
Organism: Eucidaris tribuloides; assembly: GCA_001188425.1. Lineage (NCBI taxonomy): Eukaryota > Metazoa > Echinodermata > Echinoidea > Cidaroida > Cidaridae > Eucidaris > Eucidaris tribuloides. Next base: position 51,702 of record JZLH01S0609071.1, on the reverse strand, counting down.
GATTTTTTTGCGGTTTTCACCATTTTTACGGCGAAATAAGGATGGAATCCGGATTGGCATGACGAGGTGGGTAGTAGAGAGTGATTTTTCACTCTCGTAAGTGTCAGGTATGGTGTAAAATCGGATATTTCCGTCTGTTCCGGCGACTCCACCGATTCCGCGGAGTCTGAGAGGAAACGCCAGTGTGCAACAGGTATCGTGAACTCGGGCCTCGTGTAGGCAAGCGTATCACCGTATATACATGTAAAATACCTGTCAAGATCGTGCTGAAAGTACTGAAAAACGCCACGGACGCCATACACGAGGTGAAGCCTGTTCGTCTACTGCGCTTCCTAGCTTACAATATTGGAGACAGTTTGATATTGCTATGACACACATTTTCCATGGACCTCATGACAAGTATATTCATGACAAGTCTTAAATGGGCAAACAGCGCATTTCACCAAAAAAAATGAGGTTCAAGTTTTTATCACCCCAGTGATGATATATCATCCTCTGTGTTTGTTATACATTCCAGGGCCACAATGCCATTCAATATTACTGTATTCCCTTTGCCACTAAAAAAACAAACAACTAAGTATGTATGCAGTATCACTTATCTATTAAAAAGGTGGGCAGTTGGGTAAATAAAGTGTATGTCGTGCACTTATGATTCAAATGAGAATATTTGTAAAATTATATAAGCTACCTCCTACTAATCAAATACCATTGGATAGCTTAGACTTCAAGGAATCTGAATCTTTTATACACAAGTGAAGAAAAAAGTTTAATAAAACCTTTTTGTAAGATGATCAAAAAATTAAGATTTTCAAATGTCCATGAAATGTCCAAATGCATCTCCTCAGAATTGAGTTGGTATACCTACTATTTACATAAAATTTAGAGAGTATTAATCTAAAGCTACATCTTAATGATACCTTTTTCAATTATTTTGCTTTCTTGATGTTGAAAATTGTTTCTTTAAAAACTCAGAAATTACACACAAAAACTGAATTCATATTGTTGATGCTACCTGCATCCATAAAACCCGTCATTAATCTGTTCTGTAGAACAAGACAAGTATTTTCTGGAAATGTTATCAAATTTGGATGAAATCTTTTTGAGTTTTAACATTTTTTTCTGAAGATCCTTGATTTTGGCAAATGACGATTAAATGTAAAAGATATTTCTAAGACAGTTTGACTATCTTTTTCTTGCTCCCCTATCTGTACAAATGTACAAAAATACTAGAAATATTAGAAAGTATCTAATGAATATTCTGGAGCAATTCAGATGGATAAGCAAGTCAACAGTCCTCTTTGAAAAACAAATTAATGATATTTTCGTGGTCCATATCTGCTTCCCTTCAGGACTTTCAAGCACTTTTCTTCGCTATTTGTTCTCTGCTTTTCAGCTTTCCTCTTCCTTTTTTCTCCCTCAGCTGCACATTTTTTTTGCTTTCTGAAGTCTCGTTTGATCCTTCCTTCTTGTTGCCCTCTTTCCATGTCCACCGACTCAGAGTCCTATGGCTTGCTGCAGTTGCTCTTTACCTTCTGCTCCAACATTCCACTGGACAACCACAGATGCTACTGCTCTCTCCACTGCCTTGGGAGCTGGAGTATCTTTCTTTGGGGCATCGCCTCCATATTGTGCAGTTAAATGCCTCATTTTGATTCTGGGTGAGGCCTGGGGCACATCTTCCCAATAATTGCGGGCTGCTTAACCGTTCATACACAATCTTCATTTCTTCTAGATATGCGAAAGGTAACTTTCCCTTGTTTTGTTTTGAATCCCTCTTTTGAAGATATCTGCATCAGTCAGTGCTGCAGTACTGATGTTGGATTTCTGGATCTTCTTGTAGCAGTCCTGCCATGATACCTTTCCTCATCATTTTTTCCACACATTCTGCGATGATCTCTAGATCTTTGTAGTTAGTCAAATTCTCTGTGATAGATTTTCTATAAATACATGTAATCACCAAGAGTGTCTATAAAAAAAATCTGTGAGTCCCTTTGCACATCCTTGCAGACTTTGCTTTTCTCTTTCAGTCCTCTTAGGTTTTTCCCCAGCAGCTTGTGCACTTGGTTCACATAATCAATTTTTTTTTTATGTATCCATCTCCATATGATCCATAGGAATTATCATTGGGGGGTGGGAGGAGATTCAAGGTTCCTCTAACAGATCTGGCCCCCCTTGGGGCACAGGGGCAGCATCCCCAAAGGCCCAAATTTTTTATATTTACTCAATCAGCAATCTTGAGACATTGAACAGTCTTTGTTATTAGAAGAGAGTAAATGTGCTGTTTCAAAATTGAAAAGGGAAAAAACGACTGCATGTCGATCTAGGTTTGTGATTGTTTGTCTACCCAACAGCCACAAATACGGCATACGAGGAGATTAAACCTAAGTGTCTAGTTATGTTGTTGACACATGGTCTTCTAACACTTTCTGTTTGGGGTAGAAGTGGGTACAAGAGATTTTATTCTGTGAATAGGTAGAAACTCCATTTTGAACTACATGAAATGCCTTGTTGACTCCACTTCCTTCTACCTTAGAATGGAGAACATTGAGAAAAATGTTCTTCATGATATTTTTCTGTGTCTTTTGCTGATTTCCTTGTTGCTAAACATGTCCTTGGCTCTAAAACAGTAATATGTTTTGCTGCACAGAGCAACGATCCCATCTCCTTCCCACTCAACTCTTTGTCGTATCAAGCATTTTCAAGCATATCATTCATAGGGAACCAGTTAGTCTTGTCCTCTTTGTACTCACTCATTTCTGGTTTCATAATTTTGTTGAGTGTGTTGGTTGAAATGGTGATGTTAGCAGAGTCAGTGTCCATTTCACACAATTGAAAATCGGGTGGGTCGTTGTATTTAAGAAGAAAATGGAAGTAAAACTGGAGCATACTCAGTTTTGCCAATTTGTGCACAGTTTGTCCAATTTCATAGTGGAGGTATGTCTTGATTTTAGTTTTGGCCATGTCCACCTCTTAGCAATCTTCTGCAATGGGAACGAGGAAATGCATCGAATGATATGCAAATGCATCAAGAATCTTTTGGAATGAGGCATGATCTGTAATGAGAAATGGCTCATTAAAATGCTCAGTATTTTTACTGCCATAGAAATAGCAGCACTCTTTCGTTTTGTTAAATAGCACAAAACCATATGAAGCGTTAACTTTGAAAGCGGTAGACTGTTGTTCGAATACATTTCAGGCCCTTTCTTTAAGTCTCGTGCACTCCTTGACTACTTCGATGAATGTCGTCTCATTCACCATGTCCATCCTCTTTGATCTAGGTGTCTCTACCATTGTAAGGTGAGCAGGGTTCCCACAGTCATGGAAAATCCTGGAAAAATTTGTGGTCATGGAAAGTCAGGGAAAAGTCAGGGAATTTGGAAAATTTGTGAAAAGTCAGGGAATTTGGAAAATTTGTGAAAAGTCATGGAAAGGGGGGAGGTGGAGGCCATCATAACGTGTCTGATTTTGGAAACCGTGCCAGAAAGGAAGTCATGGAAAGCAGCAATTTAGTCATGGAAAAGTCATGGAAATCTGTTTTATAATTTCTGTGGGAACCCTGGGTGAGACACAAGTGGATCATATCACATCCACTCCAATGTCCCGTAGACCATCACCAGGTCATGCATTCTGACGTAAACTTAGAAGCAAACATAAACTTGTGTCACCATTATTTTCTTGTACTCTTTTTCCTTCATGGTGGCAAGTCTCCTGCACGCGTTGACTACGGCGACCTACGTCATCTCATCCACCATGATTGTCCTCTTCAATCTAAGTCCCTCCAGCTGTGTGAGGTATGACAGAGACTGGACTAACCAGTGTCCAGTGTTTCTTGTTGGGTGACTGTGATTACAGTGCCACACACCTACCTTATGTGTTGTTTGTTTCTTGGAATCTACATGTCTGAAGTATGTCGACCAAAGTCATCTCTTTCATATGACTGTCCTCTTCGATCTAAGTGTCTCAGCCATACGTGGTGAGATAGTGGATCATCCCATATCCATCCTGGTGTCCCGTAGACCATCACCACGTCGTGCATTCTGACGTAAATTTAGAAGCAAACTTAAACTTGTGTCACCATTATTTTCTTGTACTCTTTTTCCTTCATGGTGGCAAGTCTCCTGCACGCCTTGACTACGGCGACCTACGTCATCTCATCCACCATGATTGTTCTCTTCAATCTAAGTCCCTCCAGCCATGTGAGGTATGACAGAGACTGGACTAACCAGTGTCTAGTGTTTCTTGTCGGGTGACTGTGATTACAATGTCACACACTCACCTTGATGCCACTAGGGAAACCCTGTGCATCTTTTGTCTTGGAATCTGCATGTCTTGACTATGTTTCCTTGTTTCCTTGTTGCTGAACTTGTCCTTGGCTCCAAAACAGTAGTATGTTTTGCTGCACAGAGCAACGACCTCATCTCCTTCCCACTCAACTTTGAAAAGAATCAAGGTTATTTGTCATATCAAGCATATCATTCCTAGGGAACCAGTTAGTCTTGTCTTCTTTGTACTCACTCATTTCTGAGTGTGTTGGTTGAAGTCGTAATGTTAGCAGAGTCCATGTCCATTTCACACAATTGAAAATCAGGCAGTTCAATGTATTTAAGAAAAAAATCATAGTAAAACTGAAGCATGCTCAGTTTCGGGGCATTGCATCGAATAAGACACAAGCATCAACAAACTTTTGGAATGAGGCATGATCTGTAATGAGAAATGGCTCATTAAAACGCTTGGTATTTCTACTGGCATAGAAGTAGCAGCATTCTTTCGTTTTGTCAAACAGCACAAAACCATATGAAGCGTTGACTTTGAAAGTGGTAGACTGTTGTTCGAATACGTTTCGGGCCCTTTCTTTAAGTCTCATGCACTCCTTGACTACGTTGATGAAAGTCGTCTCATCCATCATATCCATCCTCTTTGATCTAAGTGTCTCTACCATTGTAAGGTAAGACACATGTGGATCATATCACATCCACGACTGATGTCCCGTAGACCATCACCACGTTGTGCATTCTGACGTAAACTGACGAGTCTCTCCAGCCGTGTGAGGTATGACAGAGACTGAACTAACCTTTCAATCTGAATCTCTACAGCCATGTGAGGTATGACAGAGACTGGACTAACCTTTCAATCCGAGTCTCTCCAGCCATGTGAGGTATGACAGAGACTGGACTTACCTTTTAATCTGAGTCCCTCCAGCCGTGTGAGGTATGACAGAGACTGGACTAACTTTTCAATCTGAGTCCCTCCAGCTGTGTGAGGTTTGACAGAGACTGTACAAACCTTTCAATCTGAGTCTAACCTGGCATAGAAATAGTAGCACTCTTTCGTTTTGTTAAATAGCACAAAATGATATGAAGCGTTCTCTTTGAAAGCAGTGGACTGTTATTCAAATATATTTTGAGACACCTTTGTTTTCACTTACTCTTCTTCTATCATGGTGATAAGTCTCCTGCACGCCTTCACTACGTCGACCTAGTGTTGTGTAGCGGTAGGGCTACGTGGGATCGTTGTTGATTGTTTCGGTGTATATTAGAGGTACCAAGTATAGATGATGAGTAAGGAGTCAATACAAGCATAAAATGATTAAGTCGGTAGACTGGATTGCAGTTCGAGATACTTTATTTATATCCATGTTCAAACTCTGATCCATAATCAACGTACATATCGTATTGAACTAATACAATATATTCATGTTACTAATAATACTTGAACAGCAGCTCTCAGATTTACGTGTTGTCGTGATGATGAGTAATTAAGAAGTCTCCTCACTCCAAAACTGGAATGCAACTTTTGGGGGGACATCGGTTGCTCTAGCACATGGACTATTATGATTCCAATTGGTTAAAACTTCATGCCAATCTTTGTTGTCATGACTACGGAGGCTTGGCAATGTCACTTGCATCATGTTTTGGCATAGTCCATAAATCTTAAGACTGGGGAGGAAGTAGGAACTGGGAGAGAAGCCACAAGAAATGAACACTGGTAAAAGTGCGTGGGAGTTGTTACCATTAAAGTTATGTGTGTTCTGACCACGAATAATAGTTACATAGTACTTGTCTAAAAATACAAGTAACTACTTCCTGCCCGACAACAAAGAGTC
>JZLH01S0609071.1:22606-41410 GCA_001188425.1 Eucidaris tribuloides | reverse complement strand
TAATGACCGGGTGTGTTTCATCTCGAAGTATTCGTTGTGAGAACACACCCGATCAAGTTGGTATTATTGTCTCAGAAGAGGGATGTGGGAAGTAACCACACCTGAGACGTGATAGCATAACTTCTTAGAAAGGGAAGGTTTGGCAGCTTCTAATTATAACGGGGCATTAACTCTTCTTCTGATAACATGGAGTAGAACTCCTCTTCCGATGAGAGGTCATTAAACTCTTTGGTGTGGGGCAGGAAGTAGTTACTTGTATTTTTAGACAAGTACTACATAACATCCCCTTTCTTTGGAAAATAAGCTGTATTCTCTTCTTCTTCTTCTTTTTTGACAACATCGTTGAAGTGTGAAACTGTATTATTCCTGTTCTGTGCTCTTTTTCACATACACTCTCTCTCTCACACATTATTATCATAAGCATTACGATTATATGTATTTGAAATATCTTAAACACAATAAACTGTAGATTTACTTGAGTGTGGAAATTCCAACTTAATTTCATGAACACTGATTATTAATATAATATGTCATCTTATGGTTAAATTCATGGTATCGATTGTGTGCTGTCAATGTAGAAAAAGAGTAAGAAATTATATCTTGAAGAGGTCTTATTTAAAATATGGCGCGTTTCCTCCTTACCACTGTCTTATGAAGATAGGAGGTCACTTTTGTCTTCGAGGGGTGTGGTCTTCTTTCTGAGACCCCTTCAGAGGATCATAGTGACATTTTTTGTTTGCTGGAAGTCTTTCAAAACCATGAAACCGTTTCATTGGTAATCTGAAACCGAATTACGATGCTAGTGTTAATTAACACCCCACCCCTACGGGGAGCAAAAAAGGGTTAAAATTTATGTTCCATCCCCTCTGTCGTGGACGCATTTGATAATCTCTCCGCCTTGGAGAAGGAACGAGAAAGTATATTCATTGATTTATTTTTTTAAAAATTGTAATTTTCCAATAATAAACGGAGTTAGGTTATCATTTTAGAAAGACCCCTTCAACATAAAATGTATGCGTTATATTGTATGTTGCAATACTTTTGAGTAGGGAGGGTAGTAGATAAATTATAACAAATTTACATGATCAACACTTAAAGTTGAATTAACCTATAAGCTACTTGACATAATCCAATATTAACACAATTGTTAATGAGGCACTTAATCCAATTGTTTGTAAATGCAGTTGAATTCTCTTAACAACTGAGAAAATTTATTTCAAACATACAAACGTTTTAGTAATTTCTTTGGTGTGCCTGTCACAGATATTAATTTGTTGAAGAGAATTTGTCTGATCAATTCATCACTATTACGGCACGTGTCAATGTTCCACCAAAATCGCACTTCTTTAACACTTTGATTTTTGCTTGGTTTCACAAAAGAAACAAGGACTTGCAAATGACCTGCTTTGAACCTTCCTCTGTGTAAAGTCATCACATTCTCTGAAGGGGCGGTCGTTAGTAGGTTGAGTTGGGATATCAATTCGTCATCAGTCAAAGGTGGAGGTGTAGCTATGCCGTGATTTTCTTCAATCATGCATGTAGAGAGGGTTTCGTCGATTGGGTCTGTGTTTTGTGTACACATGACATGTTTAGTCTCAAACGACTTTACTCTTTCATCATTTTCATCGATGAATTGTACTGACGGCTTGTCAGACTTTTCTTCCTCATTCTTTGATTGATCACTACTTTTCCTTAATGTCTCTTTCAGCTTCTGAATGTGTGTGATGTTTTTCTTTTCATTTGAGGCTCGCATGAAACATGGTTTTAATCTGTTGTAGTTGAACACATCTCGTAATATTTCACCTTTGAGAGTAGCTAGTATGTAGTGAGTTCGATCTAGTATTTGGTGGATCACGAGTGGGCCACACCATTCGGCGGCGATTTTTCTCGAGTTTGCCGTTAGAGTTGATGATGTTGGATTGTAGAGATAAACTAATTGTCCTACCGAGTAGATTGGATTTTTGCTTAGTTTGTTTGCTATCTCCGCATTTCGTTTGTCTAATTGCTGTTTCCTTTGGAGTGACAGCATTGTGCATGAGATTTGACCGAATTTCTTTTTGAGGTGGTCTACATACTCTTTGTATGTGTGGGAGAGCCCAGATATGGGGTTGAAGTTCAACTTTGTCAAATTTGGGGGCTCTCTTCCAAAGACTAGCTCATATGGGCCGTGGTTGCCTAGGTGATGGGATGAGAAAGAGTTATATGCATAGCAGGTTGTTGAAATATAACACACCCAGTCGGTCCCAAATTGGTTCAGATTGATTTTCAGAAAGTCCGAAAGTGTACGAATGTGTCTCTCGACATGTAGGCTACCATGATTTTCTACACTAATGACCTTTATGTCAATGTTCAGCGTGTTACACAGCAAGTCAACAACTTTCCGGTCAGTGATGCAGCAGCATCAGTTACAAGACAATGAAGGTGGGCCAAATATGCATATCACACCTTCTGAATTAGGGCTTCGCAAATGGTTTCAGCATCTAGCGTTTTCAATGGTGCGCAAATAATTAATCTAGTAATTTCGTCACAGATAACCATTAAATGTTTGAAGCCTGTGCCTGAAGTAGGCATCGATTTGAAGTCTCAACTGATTCTGTCAAATGGGAGATATGAGTCAGGTATTTGTGTGTGAAATGGTCTCACTTTGTCCGGTTTGCCTCGAAACTGTTGGCATCTCAGACATGCTTTCACATAGTTACTAACCCTTTCGAACATGTTGGGCATGTAAAAGTTTCGTCTAATGGTCAAGTAAGTTCGCGTTGTACCTTGGTGGTTGCTAAGGAGGTTGTCATGATACTGTAATATGATTGTATCAGCTAGGGTCTCGGGCACAGCAAGTTGTAATTTGAAACTGTCGTCTTTGTCTTGAAAGAAAAGATGAAACAAAATACCATCACAAAGAATGTATTGCTCAGCTTTTAACTGCACAGTTTTTGCAGCTTTTCTGTCACCAGGCAAAATATCATAAGCTAGATAGTCATAGACTGGCTTATAAAATGGTGATGTTTTTTTTCTGCTTTCAGCTCTTTCATATCCATGGGTAGATTATAGTCCCTAATAATCTTCCTCTTTATCAGTTCGACAATTTTATCTAGATCTTGCTGTCTTGGAATATGTCCAGCTACCACATTATTTACTCTACATGTCAGTGGTGTAGGAGGGGTGTACAATTCGTGGGGTACGTCCCTGTAGTTGTCATTTGTAGATAATTCATGCCTCTTGTCAACTAACCGTGGTACAGGTTGTGCGTGTGGTTTACTCTGCCTGACGGTACTATTAGGCCCGTTGCCTTGGTTACGCGGCAATGCTTGAGCAGGCTCAACTTTGTCACGAGGAATGTTGAGGTCAGGATTTTGGCACGCGAGTGGCACGAGCGGGTTGGTTTTGTTGATTGTCTGGGGCATCGGGGGCGACCTTGCATTGGGGGCAGGTGATTGTTCACACTTTTGCTTGTTGCGGGATGCGTTGGGAAATAAGTCTGGTACTGAAATTCCCATTTTCTTAGCATATGCCCTAGTTACGCTACGTTCTACTGGTTGTACTGGATTGAGCGGATTTTCAGATTCGTTTAAGTCTTGCTCCGTAAACATGCTGTATGATATAGGGACAATGCGATCTATTTCCGTATAATCTTCGCGTGGTGCACGGGAAAGAAAGTCTGCTAACACTAGCTCTGCTCCCTTTTTGTAACCTATCTTGAATGAATATTCTGACAATTTGAGGATGAGTTTTTGTAAACGTGTAGTACACGGCTCTTCCTTTGATTTTAGTATTTGTACGATTGAACTATGATTGACAAATGCATTAAATTCACATCCTTTGAGTAAGTGTTTGAAGGCAGTGACATTTATTAACAATCCGAAAAGTTCTAGTTCTGTTACACTATATCGCTGACATGCGCCTGGTAGTACTTTAGAATAGTATCCTATTATTCTTTCTATACCATTGATCACTTGTGTAAGGTATGAGCCTGTTGCGGTACGTGAGGTGTCACTATACAGTGAAAATCGGCCTGTGCTTTGAGGCATGTATAGAACAGTTGGGTTGGTCATTAGGTCTTTGATTTTATTGAGGGCGGTTTCGTGCTCATCAGTCCAAACAAATTTGTTCTTCTTTCTCGGAAGTTGGTGTAGGGGTTTAAGAATGGCTTGTATATTAGGGAAAAATCCTGCTACATAATTGACTGCTCCTACAAAGCGTCTGACTTGTTTGGGGGTTTTGGGTCGGGATAGTCTACAAATGGCTGCACATCTATCAATCAACGGTTGGAAACAGGCTTCGCCTTGTGGAGTGATGTTAATCCTATGTCCCATATATTCAACATCATTCTGGAACAATTTACATTTCTTTGGGCTCACTTTCAGTCCGTTAGTAAAGAGGGCGTTCAACACGTTAGTTAAGTGAGTTTTGTCAGAATCCTTGTCAGGGCTAAACAATATGTCGTCGTGATGAGCGATGCAAAATTGCCTGGAATTGGGAATAGTGCCTAAAATTTCATCAATCTTAGCCTGGAAACTTGCAGGGGAAACATTCAATCCTTGGGCCAAACGTTTATAAAAGTAATGTTTTCCGCCATGGTAAGAAGCAATGCCTGTACATTGTTGTGCTGTTTTTGACAAGGGAATACAGTGGAATGCAGATTTAAGGTCAATCACACTGATGACTTTCGTGTTTGCATTGCCGATTCTTTTTAGAGTCTCTGAAAATAGGGGGAAGGGGTCATTTATTCTTTTGATTCGGGAATTCAAGCAACAAAAATCGGTCACAACTCTCTTTTCTGAGGTGTTCTTTTTGGATAGGAGAAGGACGGGGGAGGTGTAAGATTGATGGCCTATTTCGAGTATCCCCAGTTTGACAAGTTTGCTCAGTTCCTAACCCTAACCCTAGTCTCAGTTGCAAAGTATGGTCGTGTGAAAAACGGTTCGTCATTGATCAGTTCTATGTCCACTTCAAAGTTTGGGCAGCTAGAGAGTTTGCCGTACAAAGAGAAAGCATCTCTGTTTTGTTTCAGTATGTCTACTATTTCTTGCTGTTCAGATGGGGGAAAGAATACTGTTGGTCAAATCAATATGCTTGCAAATTATTTCATCCTCAGTTATGTCGACGATGGGGTCAGTGGGTTCAAGGTGGGGGTATTTTTGAAGGTTTTCATGTCGAATGGAGGTAGTATGTACAGTACCTCGTCCAGTTTGACTTGTACATACATTGTCAGTGAAGTTCAACCTTATGTTCATACAGTCCATAGGAAGTTCTTGTGTCACAGTAACGAGTTTGGTAGTGTCCAAAAATGCTATTGGCCTACCCTTAGAAAAAATCAAGGGTTTGTCAGTCGAGTTTGTGACGAGTATCTGAGTTCGTCCTTTGTGTAGACTAGCAATCATCGTAGTCGGGCAGTGGCGGGCTAAGTACTTATTAGCAGTTATAATCACATCGGAATTGCGCACATGAGATGTGATTTTGCCTTGCAGTGTCATGTGTCTTGATTCTCCCGGATTAATGACAATTTTGTTTGTGGGCGCTAGGGAGATTTTTCTAGGCTTAATTCTAAACCTATTGTTGCGGAAAATCAAAGTTCCGTCTAATTCAGACAGTGTGTTGGTGCCAAGGATTAAATCAACTTGTATGAGGTTTCCTACAATTAGTGCACATATCTCGAACTTGTGACCCTGTATCTGAATTTTCATTTTTACTGTCGAATTTGCTATGAGGAACTGGCCGTTGCCTAATCGAAATTTAACGGGCGTCACTTTCTGTTTTGGAAGTTTGGAGAGGTAGGGGGACGATTTTACAAAATTTTCTGACACAATAGTTTTGGATGCACCGCTGTCAAATAAGATGAGGATATTTCTACCACTGGGTAGACGCCCCTTCGTGAAATTGTATTCATTTAGTATTAAGTCTACCTCTTCTGTCCCTAAGTATCTAGATGTAGAGTCGTTGTTGGGGGCCTATTCAGATTTAGCATGGGAGGTGTGACAATGAGCGCTATTGTCGGCCTCCCGTCCTAAAAATCCTGTTGATATTGTTGTTGGGGGTGGTACTGTCGTTGCAGATGGTCAGGTCCCTGTTGGTAGGGGTGGTGTTGCTGGTGTTGGTGTGGATAGTGGTATGGTTGTTGTCCATAGTATGGTTTACTAGGCGTTTGTCTGTTGTAGTTTTGTCATTCCAGATCGCGCATTCGTTTCCTACATTCTCGCCAAATGTGGCCAGGAATGTGGCAATAGTGGCATAGTGTCCGTGGTCGTGGGTGTCTGTCACGTCTGTCGTTGTTGCGATAGGGACTCCTACCGCTTCGGTCATAACTAGCATCGCGATGCCGGCTTTGACTTCGGTCCTCATGTCGGTATGGTCGGTGGTCATATCGACCTTGGTTGTGGTCACGGTCGCGGCTCGTGCTGCGGCTGTTAGTCGGTCGAGGAGTCGATGGCCGTCGAGTTCGGGGTCGTCCATGAGTTTCGTCGGTTGTGTTTACCTTCAGAGATTTGATTTGATCTCTTAGGTCGTTAATCTCTGACTGTGCAGAGAATGTCAGGTCTTTTGATTTATTGGTCCGAATGTCCATGTAAAGCTGAGCTTGCGCAGCAATTTCGTCGTTCGTCATGTTTGACGCGTCCTCGGTCGATGCCGACATCAGGATTGCGTACCTTGTCCTTGTCCTTGTCCGAGTTGAGAAGTCGATGTTGGAGTTGGGTTTCCCCGTAGTTTATGTATGTGGCCGTCAGTCTGAGTCGTTGGAGAAAAGCCTCGGTGCTCTCTCCGTCGTCCATAGTCATGGAGTTGAAATCGGTTACATGTGACTAGGTGTATTTAGCGGGGCTAAATCGTCAAATGAATGCGTCCTTAAGGGTTTTGTAGTCAGTAAAGGTTAATTTGTCGATCCAGAGTCGCGCTTGTCCCTGTAGAGTCCGTTTAAATAGTTTTAGGATTGTGGGTAGTTGGGTGGTATCGGTCGTGTTGATGTCGTGGGCGTCGAGGTAGTCCGCGAATGTCAGGAAATGGGCGGTCGATTCGTCTCTGTTGAGTTGGGTGCCTGAAAAGCGGGCTGGTAAAAAGTAAGTCTATCTGAGGTTGGTTCGTGTGGTCATGTTTACTATAGGTTAATTATATCAAAAACGAATTACAGCAGTTTATATTACTCCAAACTAAAAAAAACCAGTTGGTATTATTATCACTCACTCACACACTCTCACTTTCTTTGAGCAATGGAACATATAAAGCGTGTTTCATTTACCACTTTGAGTGTATCACGATGTGGGTGATGTGGTCGTCTCTCCTTACAGCAAGTAATTAAATTTAAAAAATAAAAATTCACAACAAATTGGGTCCTTAATGCATGCAAAACTCATTCAAAGAAAAGTCAGCAGTTGATTGTTGGTGAATGTTCTTCAATGTCCCTGATAGGGGGTTGGTGGTTGAGGTCCGTTGTCGCGGTGGTGGTCATCAGTTCATGAGTCGGCTAATGATGGTCGGCGGTGTCTGCATCAGGGGGCTGTCGTCGCTTGCAGGGATGTACATCGGTGTCATCTGGTCCTCGTCGGCGGTAAGATGGTCAGCGGGTTCATTGGTCATTGTTCATCGATGACGATGGCGATGCAGATGATGACGATCGATCATGCCAGATGTCGGTCCGGTCGTCTGTCTTTGGTGATGGTTTCAAACGACATTGAAGATGACGGCAATGTTGATAATGATGACAATGGAGATCCAGTGATGAGATAGGAGATCGATGAGGAAAGAAGGAAATTTTCCGTTGATGTACTGTTTATTGTTGTGACGGTATCTCTTTGCGAACCGATGTGTGGAAAAGATGATGACGTTTGACGGATCCAAGCAATTGCATGACAAAGGTAGATGTTAATCAGTTGATTTCAAAGCCGGGTTCTCCACCATGTTGTGTAGCGGTACGCTACGTGGGATCGGTGTTGATTGTTTCGGTGTATGTTGAAGGTACCAAGTATAGATGATGAGTAGGGAGTCAATACAAGTATAAAATGATTGACTGGATTGCAGTTCAGGTACTTTATTTATCTCCACGTTCAAACTCTGATCCATAATCAACGTACATATCGTATTGAACTAATACAATATATTTATGTAACTGATAATACATGAACAGCAGCTCTCAGATTTAGGTGTTGTCGTGATGATGAGTAATTAAGAAGTCTCCTCACTCCAAAACTGGAGTGCCACTTTTGGGGGGACATCGGTTGCTCTAGCACATGGACTTTTATGATTGTAATTGGTTAAAGCTTCATGTCAATCTTTGTTGTCACGACTATGGAGGTTTGGCAATGTCACTTGTATCATGTTTTGGCGTAGTCCATTAATCTTAACACTGGGGAGGAAGTAGGAGCTGGGAGAGAAACCACAAGAAATGAACACTGGTAAAAGTGCGTGGGAGTTGTTACCATTAAAGCTATGTGTGTTCTGACCATGAATACTTTGAGATGAAACACACCCGATCGAGTTGGTATTATTGTCTCAGGAGAGGGATGTGGGAAGTAACCACACCTGAGACGTGATAGCATAACTTCTAGTCAAGGGAAGGTTTGGCAACTTCTAATTATAACGGGGCATTAACTCTTCTTCTGATAACATGGAGTTGAACTCCTTTTCCGATGAGAGGTCATTTAACACTTTGGTGTGGGGCAGAAAGTAATTACTTGTATTTTTAGATGAGTACTACATAACAGTATGACAGAGACTAGACTAACCTTTCAATCTGAGTCCCTCCAGCCGTGTGAGGTATGACAGAGACTGTACTAACCTTTCAATCCGAGTCCTCTCTCCAGCCATGTGAGGTATGACAGAGACTGGACTAACCTTTCAATCTGAGTCTCTCCAGCCGTGTGAGGTATGACAGAGACTGGACTAACCTTTCAATCTGAGTCTCTCCAGCCGTGTGAGGTATGACAGAGACTGGACTAACCTTTCAATCTGAGTCCCTCCAGCCGTGTGAGGTATGACAGAGATTGGACAAACCGTGTCCAGTGATTCTTGTTGGATGACTGGGATTACAATGCCACAAACCTACTTCTTGATTTTTTCTCTTGGAATCTACATGTCTGATGGTTGTCAACCAAAGTCATCTCTTTCATATGACTGTCCTCTTCCATCTAAGTGTCTCAGCCATACGTGGTGAGATAGTGGATCATCCCACATCCACCCTGGTCTTCCTGTAGACCATCACCACATCGTGCATTCTGACGTAAACTGAGAAACAAACAAACTTGTATCACCATTGTTTTCACTTACTCTTAGCAGAGTCCGTGTCCATTTCACACAATTGAAAATCAGGCAGGTCGATGTACTTCAGAAGAAAATTGAAGTAAAACTGGAGCATGCTCAGTTTTGGGGCAATGCATTGAATAAGACACAAGCATCAACAAACTCTTGGAATGAGGCATGATCTGTAATGAGAAATGGCTCATTAAAACACTTGGTATTTCTACTGGGATAGAAGTAGCAGCACTCTTTTGTTTTGTTAAAAGCACAAAATGATATGAAGCATTCTCTTTGAAAGTGGTAGACTGTTGTTCAAATATATTTTGAGACACCTTTGTTTTCACTTACTCTTCTTCTTTCATGGTGATAAGTCTCCTGCACGCCTTCACTACGTCGACCTAGGTCGTCTCATCCATCATGACTGCCTTCTCCAGTCTGAGTCTCTCCAGCCGTGTGAGGTATGACAGAGACTGGACTAACCAGTGTCCAGTGATTCTTATCGGTTGACTGGGATTACAATGCAACAAAAGCCTTGTTTGGAATTATGACTTTGACCTATCATCTCTTTCATGTCTTACTACTCCTACATGCTGTTATCCTTGGTTGGTGATGAATAAAACTCCAATCATCAACTGAAGAGTCACATTGTACTTATTCATGATAACAGCATTCAAATGGTAATCCATCTTAGGTACTCATATAGGGTCTTTATCGACATCTACATGTTTGAAATACCCAATAACATGCAAAGAATCATTATTTTCCCATCCATATGGGAAGGCAAGTTCTCCTGAAGTTTTTGATGCAGCAACTTATGTACCTTCTGCACTACCATCCCATTTTATTAGGGTGGCAGTAGGGCAAGGTTTCTTATGCAAGCATGTGGATAAGTGCGTGAGGGTGT
The DNA here is from genome assembly GCA_001188425.1 of Eucidaris tribuloides. NCBI lineage: Eukaryota > Metazoa > Echinodermata > Echinoidea > Cidaroida > Cidaridae > Eucidaris > Eucidaris tribuloides. Next base: position 31,281 of record JZLH01S0609071.1, on the reverse strand, counting down.
AACCTTGAATGGTTACTTCCTCAGCAGCAGCTGAAAGAAAAATTATAGAAAACAGACATTACAACAGTATAAATCATTTACCATTCTACTGTCTTGGAGATGAGTAAGCTCACAGTAGACTGGATAGTTAATGCTGATGACTTTGCATTATCACTCATCCCCTCCATGAGCATTCCATCGCGGGCTAGGGGATCGGTCTCGAGAGTACTGTGGACTCGGAGATCTGTGTTGACGTCACCCGTCTTGGCTGCGTGAAGGATAGTCCTTGGAGTGTGGACTCGAAGACCGATATCGATTTGGTTCCCTTGAGTGGTACACATGACGGCTTGGTGATGGGGACTCATGATGTGTGTGGTATCGGTCATCAAATCTAGCATCCGGGCTGTTATGGTGATGTGGATATTTGGACTGGATCTTGGACTTGGATACAGTTTCCAATTTGAGGTTCACCTTTTCCAGTTTCTGCTCAAGTTCATTTAGCCTTTGTAGAACAAGCTGCATTTCTGGAGACTGTGGTATGGTGTCTTTGGTTGGTGGGTTTGTTGCCGCAACATGTACACCAGAATCCTGTTGTGACTGGCTTGCTCGCTCCACGCAAAGTGCAATTTTCAGGGCCTCTTTGAAGGTGGTGCCGCCTAGTTCATGGACTTTAACTTGGAGCGTCTTTTCAATACCAGCGATGAATCGTCTAAATTTTTCTCCGACCTTGGCTGCATTGTCGTAGGCAGGAAACGCTTCTTCCACCATAGACGCAATGGCTGCTGCGAGTACCTGGAGTGGTTCACCTCCTTGGCGAGTGCGGGCAGTAGTGTATGACTTGAAAGTGTCTATGAATTGCGTTCGACCAAAAACTTGGGAATGTTTCTCTTTTACCTTTTTGAAATCTGTCTTATCAGAGTCATCCCTACCAAATTTCTCCATGAAAATTTGTTCACCCTCCTTCACATCTCTTGTCGGAAGTTTTACTGTTGTATTTTACATGTATAGCAGTTTCATTTGATACATCAGATGTTAAGCTGCCTTTACAGTATCTTCACAACATGACATCCTCAAATTTTGGAAACAGAAAATCAGTTCTTTCCCCCATCCGTTGACTGCAAACACTGTATCACACATTCGTTGATACAGTACTTATCATAAAGAATAAAACTGAGACTTGCAAGAGACCACCAGATCATGCATTTTGATGAAGATTACATGCAATCATAGACAAAACACAGTCTAGGTCATCACCATCATTTCTATCCCAGGCAGGCTGCCCAACAAGGCAACAACCCCTCATGACATGGTGAGATGACGAGAGCCTTGCATAGAATTATTATCTTGAGCTATTTTTTTTTTCATGTGTTACTACTCCTAGATGCAGTTATCCTTGGTTGATGAATAAAACTCCAACCATCACTAATAGAGTCGCATTGTACTTATTCATGAAAACCGCATTCAAACAGTAACTCCTCTTCCATCTTAGCTACTCTTATGTAGGACCTTAATCAACATGTCATTTGAAATACCTGATAACACGCAAAGAATGATTACTTCATCATCCAGATGGGAAGGCAAGTTCTCTTTAAGTTTTTGATGCAGCAACTTGTGCACCTTTTGTACTTCCGTCCCATTTTTTGAAGGTAGCAGTAGCGCAAGGTTTCTTATACAAGCACATGGACAAGGGCGTGAGGGTGTCACCTTGTATAGTACTAGTAGATTGCATGCTATCATAGAGAACACACAGTCTATGTCATCACCATCATTCTTATCCAAAGGCAGGCTGCCCAACAAGGCAACAAACCTTCATGACGTGGTGAGATGATGTGAGCCTTGTTTAGAATTATTATCTTGAGTGATTATCTATTTCATGTCTTACTACTCCTAGATGCTGTTATCCTTGGTTTCTGATGAATAAAACTCTAATCATCAACTAAAGAGTTGCATTGTACTTATTCATGAAAACCGCATTCAAACAGTAGCTCCTCTACCATCTTAGCTACTCTTATGTTGGGCCTTTATCCACATCTACATGGTACTAGTATTTGAAATACTTACCTGGTAACGTGCAAAGAATGCCTATTTTACCATCCACATGGGAAGGCAAGTTCTAAAGTGTTTGCAGCAACCTGTGTACTTTCTACACAACCATTCCATTTTTTAGAACGGTAGTAGGACATGGTCTTTGGTGCAAACATGACAACTGTGTGAGGGTGTAACCTTGCATGGTTTCCTCGGCAGCAGCTGAAAGAAAAATGATAGAAAGCAGACATTACAACAGTACAAATCACTACAATTCTACTGTCATGGAGATGAGTAAGGACACCATAGATTCGACTGTTAAAGTTGATGAAAAGCCAGAGTTTGCATCTTCAATTTTGAAACAGAAAATCATTTTTTTCCCATCCATTGACGGCAAACACTGTATCACACATTTGTTGATACAGTATTTACCATAAAGAATAAAAGTGACACTTGCAGGAGACCACCACATCATGCATTTTGATGGAGATTATATGCTATCGTAGACATCACACAGTCTAGGTCATCACCATCATTTCTATCCCAGGCAGGCTGCCCAACAACCCGTCATGACATGGTGAGATGACGTGAGCCTTGCATAGAATTATTATCTTGAGCTATTTTCTTTTTCATCTGATACTACTCCTAGATGCAGTTATCCTTGGTTGATGATGAATAAAACTCCAACCATCAACTAAAGAGTCGCATTGTACTTATTCATGAAAACCGCATTCAAACAGTAACTCCTCTTCCATCTTAGCTACTCTTATGTAGGACCTTTATCAACATGTCATTTGAAATACCTGATAACACGCAAAGAATGATTACTTCATCATCCAGATGGGAAGGCAAGTTCTCCTTAAGTTTTTGATGCAGCAATTTGTGCACCTTTTGTACTTCTGTCCCAGTTTTTGAAGGTAGCAGTAGCGCAAGGTTTCTTATACAAGCACGTGGACAAGGGCGTGAGGGTGTCACCTTGTATGGTTACTTCCTCAGCAGCAGATGAAAGAAAGATTATGGAAAACAGACATTACAACAGTACAAATCATTTACCATTCTACTATCATAGAGATGAGTAAGCTCAATGTAGATTGGACTGTTAAAGTTGATGAAAAACCAGAGTTTGCATCTTCAACTTCAATTTTAAAGCAGAAAATCAGTTCTTTTTCCCATCCACTGACGGCAAACCCTTTATCACATTCAATGATACAGTTCTTTCCATACAGATACGAGACAGAGACTGGCAGGAGACCACCGCATTGTGCATTCTGACATAGATCATCCCACATCCACACTGTTGTCCTGTAAACCACCGCCACATCAGGCATTTTGATGTAGATTGCATGCTATCATAGACAACACACAGTCTATGTCATCACCATCATTCTTATCCAAAGGCAGGCTGCCCAACAATCCTTCATGACATGGTGAGATGATGTAAGCCTTGTTTAGAATTATGATTTTGACTTATCATCTCTTTCATGTCTTACTACTCCTAGATGCTGTTATCCTTGGTTTCTGATGTATAAAACTTTAATCATCAACTAAAGAGTTGCATTGTACTTATTCATGAAAACCGCATTCAAACAGTAGCTCCTGTACTATCTTAGCTACTCTTATGTTGGGCCTTTATCCACATCTACATGGTACTAGTATTTGAAATACTTACCTGGTAACGTGCAAAGAATGCCTATTTTACCATCCACATGGGAAGGGAAGTTCTAAAGTGTTTGATGCAGCAACCTGTGTACTTTCTACACAACCATTCCATTTTTTAGAACGGTAGTAGGACATGGTCTTTGGTGCAAACATGACAACTGTGTGAGGGTGTAACCTTGCATAGTTTCCTCAGCAGCAGCTGAAAGAAAAATTATAGAAAGCAGACATTACGACAGCACAAATCATGTACTGTCTTGGAGATGAATAAGCTCACTGTGGATTGGACTGTTAAAGCTGATGAAAAACCAGAGTTTGCATCTTCAACTTCAATTTTGATACAGAAAGGCAGTTCTTTCCCCCATCCATTGACTGCAAATGCTGTATCACACATTCAATGATATAGTGTTTTCCATAAAGATATAAGACAGAAACTTGGAGGAGACCACCACATTGTGCATTCTGACATAGATCATCCTACCTTCACACCAATGTCTCTTAGACCATCACCCCATCATGTATTCTAATTTTGATTGCATGCTATCATACACAACACACGGTCTAGGTCATCACCATCATTTCTGTCCCAAGCAGGCTGCTCAACAACCCGTCATGACATAGTGAGATTAAGTGAGCCTTGCATAGAATTATCTTGAGCAATTATCTGTTTCATGTTTTACTACTAGATGATGTTATTCTTGGTTGGTGATGAATCAAACTCCAATCATCAACTAAAGAGTTGCATTGTCCTTATTCATAATAACAACATTCACTTGGTAATGCCTCTACCATCTTAGCTACTCTGATGTAGGACCTTTATCTCCCTGTCATTTGAAATACTTACCCGATAACATGCAAAGAATGATTACTTCACCATCCAGATGGGAAGGCAAGTTCTTAAGTTTTTGATGCAGCAACTTGTGCACATTTTGTACTATCGTCCCATTTTTTTGAGGATGGCAGTATCGCAAGGTTTCTTATGCAAGCACGTGGACAAGTGCGTGAGGGTGTCACCTTGTAGGGTTACTTCATCAGCAGCAAATGAAATTATAGAAAGCAGACATTACAACAGTATAAATCATTTACCATTCTACTCTCTTGGAGATGAGTAAGCTCACTGTAGATTGGACTCTTGAAGTTGATGAAAAACCAGAGTTTGCATTTTCAACTTCAATTTTAAAGCAGAAAATCAGTTCTTTTCCCCATTCATTGACTGCAAATGCTGTATCACACATTCCATGATACAGTACTTTCCATGAAGATATAAGACAGAGAGTTGCAGGAGACCACCACATTGTGCATTCTGACATAGATCATCCAACATTCACACCGATGTCTCTTAGACCATCACCCCATCATGAATTCTAATGTAGATCACATGCTATCATAGACAACACACAGTCGAGGTCATCACCATCATTGTTATCCTAGGCAGGCTATCCAACAACCCATCATGACATGGTGAGATGACGTGAACCTTGTTTGGAATTATGTCTTTGACCTATCATCTCTTTAATGTCTTACTACTCCTAGACGCTCTTATCCGAGGTTGGTGATGAATAAATCTCCAATCATCAACTAACGAGTTGCATTGTACTATTCATGAAAACCGCATTCAAAACAGTAAAGTCCTCTCCCATCTTAGCTACTCTTTTGTAGGACCAGTATGTAATGTACATGTCATTTGAAATACTTACCCGATAACATGCAAAGAATGATATTAACTTCACCATCCAGACGGGAAGGCAAGTTCTCCTTAAATTTTTGATGCAGCAACTTGTGCACTTTTTGTACTATTGTCCCAATTTTTGAGGATGGCAGTAGCGCAAGGTTTTTCCCGCAAGCACGTGGACAAGTGTGTGAGGGTGTCACCTTGTAGGGTTACTTCCTCAACAGCAGCTGAAAGAAAAATTATAGAAAACAGACATTACAACAGTATAAATCATTTACCATTCTACTGTCTTGGATATGGGTAAGCTAGATTGGACTGTAAAAAAGTTAATGAAAAACCAGAGTGTGCATCTTCAACCTTAATTTTGAAACAGAAAATGAGTTGTTTTGCCCACCCATTGAAGGCAAACATTGTATCATACATTCAGTGATACAGTACTTTCCGTAAAGATGTAAGACAGAAACTTGTAGGAGACCACCTTGTCTTTCTTTCTGACATAGATCACATGCTATCATAGACAACACACAGTCTATGTCATCACCATCATTTCTATCCTAGGCAGGCTGTCCAACAACCCGTTATGACATGGTGAGATGACATGAGCCTTGTAAAGAATTATGACTTTGACCTATCATCTCTTTCATATCTTACTACTCCTGAATACTGTTTTCCTTGGTTGGTGATAAATAAAACTCCAATCATAAACTAAAGAGTCGCATTGTACTTATTCATGGTAACAGCCTTCAAACAGTAATACCGCTACCATGTTAGGTATTCTTATTTAATATGGAGGGCCTTTATCCACGTCTACATGTTATTTGAAATACTTACCTGGTAACATGCAAATAATGATTATTTTACCATCCAGATGGGAAAGCAAGCTCTTATAAAGTTTTTGTTGAAGCAACTTGTGCACCTTGTGTATCTTGTGTACCTTGTGCAGTTTGTGTATCTTGTGCACCTTGTGCATCTTGTGTATCTTGTGCGTCTTGTGTATCTTGTGCACCTTGTGCGTCTTGTGTATCTTGTGCACCTTGTGCGTCTTGTGTATCTTGTGCACCTTGTGCGTCTTGTGTATCTTGTGCACCTTGTGCGTCTTGTGTATCTTGTGCACCTTGTGCGTCTTGTGTGTCTTGTGCAGCTTGTGGTTCTTGTGCAGCTTGTGGTTCTTGTGCACCTTGTGGTTCTTGTGCACCTTGTGCGTCTTGTGTATCTTGTGCACCTTGTGCGTCTTGTGTGTCTTGTGCAGCTTGTGGTTCTTGTGCAGCTTGTGGTTCTTGTGCACCTTGTGGTTCTTGTGCACCTTGTGCGTCTTGTGTATCTTGTGCACCTTGTGCGTCTTGTGCGTCTTGTGTGTCTTGTGCAGCTTGTGGTTCTTGTGCAGCTTGTGGTTCTTGTGCAGCTTGTGGTTCTTGTGCACCTTGTGGTTCTTGTGCAGCTTGTGGTTCTTGTGTATCTTGTGCACCTTGTGCGTCTTGTGTATCTTGTGCACCTTGTGCGTCTTGTGTGTCTTGTGCACCTTGTGCGTCTTGTGTATCTTGTGCACCTTGTGTGTCTTGTGCACCTTGTGTATTGTGTATCTTGTGCACCTTGTGCACCTTGTGCACCTTGTATACCTTGTGTATCTTGTATATCTTGTGCACCTTGTGTATCTTGTGCACCTTGTGTATCTTGTGCACCTTGTGCGTCTTGTGTATCTTGTGCACCTTGTGCACCTTGTGCACCTTGTATACCTTGTGTATCTTGTATACCTTTTGCACATTGTGTATCATGTGCACCTTGTGTATCTTGTGCGTCTTGTGTATCTTGTGCACCTTGTGCGTCTTGTATATCTTGTGCACCGCGTGCGTCTTGTGTATCATGTGCACCTTGTGCACCACACTGCCATTTCTCAGGGTGGCTGTAAAGAGTCGCATTCTACTTATTCATGATAACAGCATTCAAATGGTAATACCCCTACCATCTTAGGTACTCTTATGTAGGGCCTTTATCCACATTTATATGGTATTTGAAATACTTACCTGGTAACGTGCAAAGAATGTTTATTTTACCATCCACATGAGAAGGCAAGTGCTCCTAAAGTTTTTGATGCAGCAACTTGTGTACTTTTTGCACTACCATTCCATTTTTTAGAACGGCAGTAGGACATGGTCTTTTTTGCAAGCACGTAAACAACTCCATGAGGGTGTAACCTTGCATGGTTTCCTCAGTCCTCACCAGCAGCTGAGAGAAAAAATTATAGAGAGGAGTAAGCTCACTGTAGATTGGACTGTTAAAGTTGATGAAAAACCAGAGTTTGCATCTTCAACTTCAATTTTGAAACAGAAAATCATTTTTTTCCCCCATCCATTGACGGCAAACACTTTATCACACATTCAATGATACAGTACTTTCAATAAAGATATAGGACAGAGACTTGCAGGAGACCACCTTGGCATGCATTCTAACATAGATCATCCAACATCAACGATGTCCCGTAGACCACCAACATGTCATGCATTCTGACGTAGATCACATGCTATCACAGACAACACACAGTCTAGGTTATCACCATCATTTCTATCCCAGGCGGGCTGCCCAACAACCCGTCATGACATGGTGAGATGACATGAGCCTTGTATAAAATGATTTTCTCTGTAAGTCTTACTACTCCTAGATGCTGTTATCCTTGGTTGGTGATGAATAAAACTCTGATCATCAAGTAAAGAGTTGCATTGTAATTATTCATGATAACAGCATTCAAATGGTAATACCCGTACCGTCTTAGGTACTCTTATGTAGGGCTTTTATCCACATCTGCGTTATATTTGAAATACTTACCCGGTAACGTGCAAACAATGCTTATTTTACCAAACAATGCTTATTTTACCATCCACACGGGAAGGCAAGTTCTCCTAAAGTTTTGATGCAGCAACTTGTGTACTTTTTGCACTACCATTCCATTTTTTAGAACGGCAGTAGGACATGATCTTTGATGCCAATATGACAACTGTGTGAGGGTGTAACCTTGCACAGTTTCCTCAGCAGCAGCTAAAAGAAAAATTATAGAAAACAGACATTACAACAGCACAAATCATTTACCATGATTTTGATTTTGTCCAACAACCTGTCATTACATGGTGAGATGGCATGAGCCTTGTTTAGAATTATGACTTTGACTTATCATCTCTTTCATGTCTTACTGATCTGAGATGCTGTTATCCTTGGTTGGTGTAAAACTCCAATCATCAACTAAAGAGTCGCATTGTACTTATTCATGATAACAGCATTCAAATGGTAATGCCTCTACCATCTTATGTACTCTTATGTAGGGCCTTTATCCACATTTACAAGGTATTTGAAA
>JZLH01S0609071.1:0-13875 GCA_001188425.1 Eucidaris tribuloides | reverse complement strand
AGAGATGAGTAAGCTCACTGTAGATTGGAGTGTTAAAAGTTGATGAAAAGACAGAATTCTTGAAGTTGGAAACAGAAATCAGTTCTTAGAATACTTTTTTGTAGGGCCTTTATCCACCTCTACATGGTATTTAAAATACTTACTTGCTGATATGGACAGAATGCTGATTTTATTATTCAGATGAGAAGGCAAGTTCTCCTGAAGTTTTTGATGCAGCAACTTGTGGACCTTCTTCACGATTTTTCCATTTTCGAGAGTGGCTGTAGGGCATGTCCTCTTTTGCAAACACGTGGACAACTGTTTTGAGGGTGTAACCTTATAGTTACTTCCTCAGCAGCAGCTGAAGAAAAGTGATAGAAAGCAGACATTACAATAGTACAAATCATTTTTCATTCTATTGTTTTGGACAGAAGTAAGCACACCATAGATTTGATTGTTAAAGTTGATGAAAAGACAGAGTTCTTGTAGTTTGACATGGAAATCAGTTATTTTCCCCATATATTGACTGCAAACACTGTATCATAATTCAATGATACAGTATTTTCCATACAGATATAAGACAGAAACTTTCAGGATACCAACAGCTTGTGAATTCTGACAGAGATCATCCCACATCCACAACGATGTCGCAAAGACCACCACCACATCAGGCATTCTGACATAGATTGCATGCTATCATAAACAACACACAGTCTAGGTTATCACCATCATTTTTATCCCAGACAGGCTCTCCAACAACCCGTCATGACATGGTGAGATGACATGAGCCTTATTTAGAATTATGAATTTGACCTATCATCTCTGTCAGATCTTACTATTCCTAGATGCTGTTATCCTTGGTTGGTGATGAATAAAATTCTAATCATCAACTCAACTAAAGAGTCACATTGTACTTATTCATGAAACCGCATTCAAACGATAACACCTCTACCATCTAAGGTACTCTTGTGTAGAGCCTTTATCTCCATGTCATTTGAAATACATACCCGATAACACGCACAGAATGATTACTTCACCATCCAGATGGGAAGGCAAGTTCTCCTTAAGTTTTTGATGCAGCAACTTGTGCACTTTTTGTACTATTGTCCCATGTTTTGAGGATGGCAGTATCGCAAGGTTTCTTATGCAAGTGCGTGAGGGTGTCACCTTGTAGGGTTACTTCATCAGCAGCAAATGAAATTATAGAAAGCAGACATTACAACAGTATAAATCATTTACCATTCTACTCTCTTGGAGATGAGTAAACTCACTGTAGATTAGACTCTTAAAGTTGATGAAAAACCAGAGTTTGCATTTTCAACTTCAATTTTAAAGCAGAAAATCAGTTCTTTTCCCCATCCACTGACGGTAAACCCTTTATCACATTCAATGATACAGTTCTTTCCATAAAGATATAAGACAGAGACTTGCAGGAGGCCACTAGTCGTCCTTTCTGATATAACTCACATGCTATCATAGACAACACACAGTCTACGTCCTCGCCATCATTCTTATCCCAGGCAGGCTGCCCAACAACCCGTCATGACATGGTGAGATGACATGAGCCTTGTTTAGAATTATGACTTTGACCTATCTCTTTCATGTCTTACTACTCCTAGATGCTGTTATCCTTGGTTGGTGATGAATAAAACTCCAGACATCAACTAAAGAGTCGCATTGTACTTATTCATGATAACAGCATTCAAATGGTAATACCACTACCATCTTAGGTACTCTTATGTAGGGCCTTTATCCACATCCACATGGTATTTGAAATACTTACCTAGTAACATGCAAAGAATGATTGTTTTACGTTCCAGATAAAAAGGCAAGTTGGATTACTGCATGAGGGTGTAACCTTGTATGGTTACTTCCCCCACAGCAGCTGAAAGAACAATTATAGAAAGCAGACATTACAACAGTATAAATCATTTACCATTCTACTGTCTTGGAGATGAGTAAGCTCACAGTAGATTGGACTGTTAAAGTTGATGAAAAACCAGAGTTTGCTTCTTCAACTTAAATTTTGAAACATAAAATCAATTCTTTACCCCTTCCATTCATTCATCCATCATGCCTCTCTCTAATATGTTCACACCTGTCACATGTGCAAATAACCTTCAACTGTGACCCATACACACATATGACTTAGGTGCACTGCAAAAACTAGGGAGTTAAATTTAACACTAAGCGTGTTGTACAATATGAATACTGGAAAAGTGTTGATTTTTCAACACCCTTGGTGTTAAAGCCAGTGCTTTTGGTGTTCGAAATAATTTGTTTGGTGTTAAAGTAATACTTGTGGCATTACAATTTTACACCACATCTGACATATTGTGCAACACCATGGGTGTTAAATTTAACACCCCAGATTTTGCACTTTGCCATCTTCTGAGCCAGGACAGGTCTGGCCATACAGTCTTTACACACCTGGGGAAAGTTCCAAGACTTTAATTTCCAAAACAATAATCTTCTCTTTTAGAAAAATGCAGTCAGTTTTTCTTCTGTTTGAGAAAACTTCTGTTGTAATAATGAATTGGACTTGAAATTCAACAAGTTATCAGTTATGGCATATACCTGTACCTTCTTAAGTAATTCCTATTTATGATATGATTTAAGTTTTTCTGAGGCAGGTCGATTTTGGTGGTAGAAAAGTAGTTCTTGATCACATATCCATTACATTTTATTTACTTAATATGCCCACACTGTTGTAAAAATAACTCCCAAGTCAACATGAAGTCTGGGTAATGACCTGCAAAGAAAGTCTGTAGTGTCAGTGAAATGAATCATGATAGAGCAGAATAAAAGTTAATATTCATTCCTTAGACAATAATATGTTTCAATGATTATTGTGGAATTTATGGCAAATGTGGCATGGGATCCAATTTGTTTTTAAAGTAAAATAATCGTGCATGGGTACCTATCACAACGGTATCTTTCTGAAATGGTCTTTGTATGCCTCCACAGCCTCCTTATTGCAGGTTTTGCCTTGTCTGTCCGTCCATTGCCAATTCTTGTTTCTGCAATAATAAAAAAATTGGTGATCGGATTTCATTGAAAATGGGGTCAGGTTGTACTATGATGCAAAGTTTAGATTTCAAAGTTGAAAGGTCATAGGTCACAGGTCCTAATACATGTCTGAGTTGGGCTCATCTCAATAAGTCTAGAATGGCCAATCAGATTTCAATGAAACATGGGTTAAGCATATATTGTTATGCAAGATTTTGGAGTTGAAAGGTCAAAGTTCACAAGGCCTCATTCATGTTTGATTTGAGCTCATTACCATGGTAACTTCTGATCAGATTGGGTCAGGGTTGGCAATTTAAATCAGTGGTGATTTAAATCATGATTTAAATCATGATTTTTTTTTGAAAAAATCAGTGATTTAAATCAAATCAATTGATTTATTGATTTAAATCACGATTTAAATCATGATTGAAATCACCCTTTCAAAAAAAAATCACGATTTTTTTCCCAACCCTGGACTGGGTATATACTACATACAGCACAAGGCATTACAGTTTAATTGAATTAGGTTGGGAGTCCAGACGCATACCCATCAACTGCGTACAGTCGACCTGCACCGAAGGTGCCAGAGGCATCATGTTTTGGGTTGTCTGTCCGTCCATGTGTGCATGTGTGCAATAGTTTGGGTACATACATGTGTGGGGCATTTCAATTTAATTGAATCGGGGTGGGAGGTCAGAGGTGGAGGCTATGTACAGGCGAGGTGCTCTAGTATTTAATTATAATTTTGATGTAGTTTTGTATTATGATAATTTATGTGAACTTTCATTGACACATGTGTTTACTATGTCCACTGTACATGTACAAAATATGTGAAATAAAATAAATCAAAAGTGTGATATTCTTAATTTGGTGTTAATGGCTGTATGTATCTTTGTGTCATGTCTGTGCTGAATAAGCTTGTTCGTAATAAGTAAATGGACCAAATTTTGCCCATAATACCAAATATCTTTGAAGCCTAGATAGCTCTTCTAGTGCAAAAGCATCTGAGAGCAACCATTCCAAACGTGTTAGGCTGCATTAATTGCTTTTGTAACACTCTATTGAGAAGAATACCCGCACTTGTACATTCCTGATTAAGCATCTCCTGCATGAATAATTGATCACATAACTTATTAAAATGTCTCCTTATGCTTGCTTTGCACAAATGACCTTCGTTTTGCACGTGTGCAAATTGTAATGATGAACTATCATGACTGTTATCCATTCAAAACCAATTTAAAGTTGTATTGTCCAGGGGTGATGATTTTATATATATATATTTATTTTTTTTGGGGGGGGGAGGCTAGTCTTACAATATAGCAAATATTCATAAGTCAATGCATTGCAAATATGTACAAATTTCAAGAAAATGCTATAGTAGTATAATGAACAACCAAATTCATGTTGAGAAACCTTTGAGCATTGTATTGTATTGTGTTTGTGTGTTGTTTGGTTTGTACAGTGTGTCTCAAAAATAATTGTGCAAGTCAAAATTGCCCTCTTAGGTAATGAGAAAAACATTTTTGTGACGTCATGCTTACATTTCCATCAAGGGCATAGTGTTAGCTTTCAAATGTCATTTGTTCTGTTTCAGTTTGCTTGTTTTAATCCTGAGATATGTTCAGTTAACACAAAAGGTAAAATCACAATGTGCACTTTTATACAGTCACCAGTAGCATCAGGCCCTCTTCCCGTAAAAGTGACACAAATTGTGATTCTATCGTTTTGTTCTTTACAAGATATCTCGAGATTAAAACAAGCAAATTGAACAAAACATACAACATTTTAAAGTTAAGACGTTGCCCTTGACGTTGACGTAACATGTGTCACAGCAGTATTTTCTAATTGCCGAATAGGGCGCTTTTTACTTGCACAATTTTTTCAGACATGCTGCAGCACGCCTCAAAAAATTGTGCAAGTGAAAAGTGCCCTCTTCGGCAATTAGAAAATACTTTGGTGACATGATGCTTACATCAACGTCAAGGGCAAAGTCTTAGCTTTCAAATGCCATTTGTTCTGTTCAATTTGCTTGTTTTAATCTCGAGATATGTTGTAAACAACATAAAGGTGGAATCACAATTGTGTCACTTTTAAAAGGGAAATCAATGTAGTAAAAGTGGCACAATTGCAATTTTACCCTTTCTTATTTAAATTAACATATTTCCAGACTAAGACAAGCAAATTGAACAAACGTAACGACATTTGAAAGCTAAGACTATGCTCTTGACGTTAATGTAAGCATCATGTCACAAGAGTATTTTCTGATTGCCAAAGAGGGCGGTTTTCACTTGTACAATTCGTTTTTGAGACACACTGTATGCCTGAGTGTCTAATGTGTAGCCTATGCAGTGTCGACACATCATTGAAGAAATACCAAAATATTTGCCAAAATACTTTTTCTGTATGACTCAGGGTTGGCATATTTCCTGCTCAGAAACTTATTTACCACTCAATCGTCCAGGAAGTTTAAGTTCCTCCCATTGACTTTGTATACGAAAATGCAATTTTATATCGGACTGTCTCCGGGAAATATGACAACCTTGAATTATGATTTAACCATCAACATGCCATGGAAATTGCAGCTATATGGATATTGTATGTATTGTGCGGTGCACATATGTGACTTTGGCATTTAAGAGTTGATTGATAGGGACCAGACTTCATACTGTACAACTCTCAGTTTTCAATCTAACAACTCTCGCAATTTGGCCCTTCGGCTGCAAAGGGAGATATTTTATGATTGCTTATACCTTAAATAAATAAAACTATTCAGGACAGGAATCAACTGAATTTTAGCTACATCTTAAATACTATGTTTAGAAATGAAACAATAGTGTCAAAGTTTCTACATTAGATGTTATGCTTCAGAACAAAAGATCAAGTTTGTCTTTTAATATTCAAATTAAAGCAGTTTAAAGCCCAAGTATAGTTGTAGTCGATCAGACAACTTCATATATAATATATTTATATAATTTATATAATATATACAATATATAGTATACCAACACTTGCAAGAAAAATGAGAACTTGCAATGATTGGATTGATGGTGAGCGTGTTAAACGAATCATACCTACCACATAAAGGCATTTATTGATTTCTACACTTTGTGAGTTTAATTTACTGGAGCTTTGACATCGATGAGGGATTGACAATTCTGTGACACAAAGAGTGACTGCAGGTTAATGTACTTTAGAAATATGACCATTATAACCGAAATTGATACTATAAACATGAACAACGTGTACAAGTCAACTTATAATTTAAATTGACTGCTTAAGTTTGATGTTTGAATATCGCATGATAGTTTTAATTAAATACGTGACTTAAAATTTGTTAAAACTGGTGAAGCGCACATGACATGAAACGCTAATACAGCATACGTAGCAACCACTAATGAAAAAAAATATCATTTTACAATTGATTGAATTTTAACAATATAAAACCAACAACTATATAGAATAGAAAAGCGAGCATCAATAGTTCTTTTCTGAGACTATAAATTTAATGTTTTAATCAAGTTGATGTGACTTGATATCGGTGTATATTGATGACATATCGCTGTAATTCTGCAGTAAATCCCAGATCAACGTCTGTGACATTAATCAATTCAACACATGACGCTTATTTTATAACGTTTAATTTCAAATGACCTTGACAAGAATCAATGGAATCATTACCAATTTACCAATTTGTTTTAACTGTAACACTATCATGATGAAAATTATCTTGTTCTTTGTTTGATAGATTTGAAATTTGATAGTCATGCACATAATTATTTGCCAAGTATATACTTTAAAAGAAAATTCAAATGAATTAGCAATAATCAAATTATTATATACATCGACATTTAGAGACCCCTGTCTAAAACTTGATTGAAATGAAAAACAGATGTGGGAGGGGGGGGGGGAGGAGAAAAAACACAACCACCAGAAATTCATAAACGACTATCTAAACCACATACGTGTTGGGAACTGTTTTTAAAGGGCACCCATAGTCTCCCACTCCACTCTAGTATTAAAAATACATCGTAGGTCATCGCATGTGCTTTCAAATAGTCTTGTCACACCCTTGTCTAGTGTACACTGGGGCAACTGGGGCAACTAAGCTGTGGGAAACATTTAACCCTTTCAATTCCATTGTGAGTGTAGTACGGTGTTTTGCATGATGTGTATAGAAAGGGCCCAAATTTGAACATTTCGTTACAAACACGGTCTCATTTTTCAGTTTCCCGATGGAAATTGAAAGAAAGTTTTGTTCTTTTCAGTTACATCTTTATTATCCTCCAGTTGTCGGGCATTTATAATCTGTGTTTAACAAAAAAATAATTTCAAAGTCATCATGGGACATGCAGTTTTTGATCGTGTTTACTTTTCCCGCTTGTGATAAAAGATATTATGAAGAATGTCCATCCATGTCCATCATGACTGAGTGATGTTCCGCTGCATGTTAAGATTGTGTCGAAACGGAAGTGGAAATTTGATAGACGTGTGGGCCCATGAAAAGTTTATAGGCCCATTTGCTTTCATGAATCATGTAAGAGCCTGAATGATAAATGTAGGGCCTGTGTTTAAGGCTGAAAGAAAATGTTGAAACACTATTGATTTCAATAGACAAAACTTGTTCTGAACATGTATTTTATTTTCCCTTTTTCCTTTTCTTTTTCGAAAACAGTTGTGGCCCCCCACAAAAAAAATTCCGAAGGCCGTAGGCAGATTTTTTTTTGGGGGGGGGGAGGGGCGGGGAGGCTAAGACGCTTATTTACTGATCAAACTACTTCAAAATCTAAAAAATTCTAAAAAAAAGTTGGATTTGAACATTTCGGGGTTCACACTAAAAATAAAAGTACGTAAAAGGTGCAACTTTGCGGAAATAGGTGCAGAGCAGTTTCTGCCGCGGTATTCGAGCAAATCTGCACCTTTCATGGCTGAGCGCTTGCTGCACTCCATGTTTGCAAGTTTGCACCTTAAGGTGCAAGTTTGCACCTTTCGGGAGCAAGTTTGCACATTTCGGGAGCAAGTTTGCACCTTCCGGGTGCAATTTTGCACCTTTTTGGTGCATGCACATTTTGCCTTCAAAAGACCACTTTCATAATGCATTCAAATTTATGGATGTCTTGTCTTCCAAAGCCAGGTGATGAGCTAATTCTTTCACCTGTTTCTATGAATACAATTTCAATACTGAAAATGCAACTTGCATACATCTCAACATTTTGTATGATGGACAAGCTCAGATAAGTTGTTTTCCGGTCGTCAAGAACAACCTTTGTTTAAAAGGTATGCATGTAATTTGTGGTCCCATACTATGCTAACTCTGTGTGTAGTTTTCATTTATTGCTGTGTTGTGGAGACATAAGTTCCAATCCTGGCCCACATGAGACTCAGGCAAACCATTTTGATGATAACACAAACCATGTTTCAAGAAAACAATTGACATGTACACTGTTAAATGCAAGGAGTATACGTAATAAGCTAGCAGAACTTGAGCTTTTTCTTCACTCATCTAAACCGGACATCTTGTGTATTACGGAAACATGGTTAGGGGATGAGATTGATGACTGCAATCTCGGCATTCCCGATAAGTACATGGTCCTCCGTCGTGACCGCGGTAATCAACGTGGTGGTGGTATTTTACTTGCCATCCGACACTCCATTAAACCCAAACAGATCTAATACTGAACTTCATGGCAATAGAATTGAGCTACTTTGGGCGTCGATATATAACAATCAATTGTAACGCATGGCTCATTGGACTACTTTACAGACCCCCAAGTAGTCCTACCTCCTTCTGGGATCAACTCAACTCTGAGGTTGATGCTGCCAGTATAGACAATTACGACGGCTGTATATTGCTTGGTGACTTTAACGTCGACATGTCACCGGATGTTACTTTTACACATCGGAACCACCTCTCTGAAATCACGAGTAATTTCAATCTGGAACAGATGGTTAACTGTCGCACAAGAGTCGTGTTACGTGGAAACATAGTTTCTGGATCTACCATTGACCTTGTGTACACAAATCGACCTCACTCTCTGTTGGGGATTGAGTCTGCGAGCAACCCTGTAGATTCTGATCACCTGGCTGTCAACTTTCAACTACGTTCACCACGACCTGCTCCGCAACCTTCTGTACTTCGTTCGTTTCTTCAAATTCATCGTGGGGACTTTGAGCATCTTCGCCAGTGTTTAAGACTGATTCCATGGAGGTCTATATTGAGTGACACTGACGTCGATGAAAGTAATGAAATTTTCATGGATTTACTGCATGCAGCTGTTGCTGACTCAATACCCAAAGTTCATAAACGCAAATCACGATGTTCTCCTTGGATGACACCTGAACTCCGTAAACTTATGTTGCAGAAACGAGCATTGTTTAGGACTGCTAAAAGAACAATGAACTCCTTGGACTGGACAATGTACAAATCTGTCAGAAATAATGTTAAAAGTAAATGTAGAAAAGCATACTGGTCATATGTTAATTCACTGTTCACATCTCCTGACAACAGACGCAAATTTTGGGCATTTGTTAACAGTCGTAAGAATTCTCCACCTCCTCCAAAGTTCACGTTTAACAATGAAATGATTTCACACCCTAATGATATAGCTTCTGCCTTCAGTGCATACTTTAGCTCTGTTTTTACCCCTGCTGTACCCTTGCCTGATGATCCTCCAATTTGCACCTTGCCAATACCGGATCTCATAAACGACTATCTAAACCACATACTTGTTGGGAACTGTTTTTAAAGGGCACCCATAGTCCCCCACTCCACTCTAGTATTAAAAATACATCGTAGGTCATCGCATGTGCTTTCAAATAGTCTTGTCACACCCTTGTCTAGTGAACACTGGGGAAACGGGGGCAACTAAGCTGTTGGAAACATTTAACCCTTTAAATTCCATTGTGAGTGTAGTACGGTGTTTTGCATGATGTGTAGAAAGGGCCCAAATTGAACATTTCGTTACAAACACGGTCTCATTTTTTCAGTTTCCCGATGGAAATTGAAAGAAAGTTTTGTTCTTTTCAGTTACATCTTTATTATCCTCCAGTTGTCAGGCATTTATAATCTGTGTTTAAACAAAAATTAATTTCATGGGACATGCAGTTTTTGATCGTGTTTACTTTTCCCGCTTGTGATAAAAGATATGAAGAATGTCCATCCATGTCCATCATGACTGAGTGATGTTCTGCTGCATGTTAAGATTGTGTCGAAAAGGAAGTGGAAATTTGATAGACGTGTGGGTCCATGAAAAGTTTATAGGCCCATTTGCTGTCATGAATCGTGTAAGAGCCTGAATGATAAATGTAGGGCCTATGTTTAAGGTTGGAAGAAAATGTTGAAACACTATTGATTTCAATAGACAAAACTTGTTCTGAACATGTATTTTATTTTCCTTTTTTTCGAAAACAGTTGTCGCCCCCCCCCCCACAAAAAATATTCTGAAGGCCGTAGGCAAGGTTTTTTTTTTGGGGGGGGGGGCGGGGAGGCTAAGACGCTTATTTACTGATCAAACTACTTCAAAATCTAAAAATTCTTTAAAAAGTTGGATTTGAACATTTCGGGGTTCACACTAAAAAATAAAGGTGCGTAAAAGGTGCAACTTTGCGGAAATAGGTGCAGAGCAGTTTCTGCCGATGTATTCGAGCAAATCTGCACCTTTCATGGCTGAGCGCTTGCCCCACTCCATCATGTTTGCAAGTTTGCACCTTAAGCCTTTCGGGAGCAAGTTTGCACCTTCCGGGTGCAAGTTTGCACCTTTTTGGTGCACATTTCGCCTCCAAAAGACCACTTTCATAATGCATTCAAATTTATGGATGTCTTGTCTTCCAAAGCTTGGTGATGAGCTATTTCTTTCACCTGTTTCTATGAATACAATTTCAATACTGAAAATGCAACTTGCATACATCTCCAGCTCAGATAAGTTTTCCGGTCGTGAAGAACAAAAGGTATGCATGTAATTAAAATATATTACGAAAACGGCCTATAGGTCCCAGTTTGCACCTTAAAAGGATGAAAATAATGCACCTTCGACTTCAACACTATATAATTATGTGAAAACAATCCCTTCACGGCCAGCGTGTTGGCCAGGTTGGTAAAGCGTTTGTACGAGTTTTTAAATATTTGTAAATGTTAATGTTGCACCTTTCAGAAAGGTGCAAAGTTGCACTTTTAAAGGTGCTCCCAGTGTGACACTGGTCTGCACCTTTAAAGATGCAATGTTGAGCCTATTTTTCTTAGTGTGTTGGCCACTGCCCACTTCATGCCCCTGCCCCCCTCCCTCCCCCGCCGCATCCCGCTGCCTATACAGTCATGTTCTGAACTGAGTTTGTAACCATGTACTCTATTAGACCACTACCCATTCTACCAAAGATATGACATTGTATCATTGGAAAATCGGAAAAGGTTATTATTTGTAGGGGTCTAATAAATTGTGGACAGAGACAATTGCGTTTATCCATAAATACAGCACTCCTGGTACTCTGAACGTGCACTCATTTTTTTCAACTAACTTGGAATTCTTTCATACACTCGTATGTACCTGACATGTCATCGGGCAAACCCAACTATGTCAAACAGGTCACATTTTCTCTATTCCAAAACCCCACCTGCATGGGTGTATGCAATGGGGGAGGACGTATGACCCCCTCCCCCCATTTGAAAAGGTCCACATTTTTCCAAAGATTTTTTGTAGGGCCTTTTCACAATGATATAAATGAAAACGCATTGATTAGGTAAATTTGAATCACATATTGCTGTTATTTCATTCTGAAAAAGTCCCCTAAAAATATGATAACGGTTCACCCAGAAAAAATCCTGGAAACACCCCTGCCATCTCTGCTGCATAGTTACGCCAGCTGACCATTCTCCATACCATGCTGAAATGATCCCGACCCCGCCCCGAGATTCAAATAACCAATGGCAATGTAGATTTTCATCAAACGGCCAACCCAACTTTCCGTCACCATGACTACAGAAAGAAATGGATATCGTGTGCGATGTCATCATAATCACACTGTCGAAAGCACAGGGGTAAAAATCACATAAAATGACAATCGTTATATCAAACTGCACATTATTGCCTAATTTGCCTCCTCAGATCACAACAGTAAAGTGACTGAAGGTACCTGACAACAAGATGCATGCTGTTTTAGTGAGTCTGTGTTTGACGCTAGCCGTGGCTCATTGTAGAGCCTCTGTGATTTCTATACCACCTCATCAGCCGCTAAAGTACATGTACCACGATTATTACCAGGACTGGATGGACCGGGGGAGAGTTACCACTAGTTTGACTGAGAGCGAAAGGGACGTCATCATTGAACATATCAACAACTACCGAAGTCAAGTTAACCCTTCCGCCGCCAACATGGTTCCGCTGGTAAGTCGTCTTCTCTCTCTCTTCTTCTTCTTCTTCTCCTCCTCCTCCTTCTCCTCCTCCTCCTTTTTCTTCTTCTTCCCCTCCTCCTTCTCCTCCTCATCCTCCTCCTCCGCCTCCTCCTCCTCGGTTTCTCTCGTCCTCCTCGTCCTGTAGAACTATTAGTCTTGGTCATCATTTGCTGTCATTTAAAAGGCCAGTAACATGATTGTGGGGTGTCATCAATGCCTCCAGAACCAATTTAAACGAGTTGAAACATTATACACTAGCTAGAGTGTATGTTCAGACTGGCGAAGGATTTCCAATCATGCCAATCTTGCAATTTCACTTCAAGGTGAATAGACAACACCAATAGGGATATGATTCCGCTATAAGTATACTAAACGAAATTTGACAAGCTGGGTGGTTAAAATGGTTGTATTTTCACATAAATTATTCCCGGAAATTATTGTTTTGTTCAAATTACGAAATGAATAAATAAATGAATAAATGAAATGAATGAATGAATGAATGAATGCATTGAACTGAAAAAGGGGGAAGCAAATTGATTATAAAGTCATTATTCTTTTTCGTCGATTACTTTACACCTTCGATGATTCGGTCAAAGACTATGATATTTCCCAAATCCAACAAAATCTGAAGAGAAATGTAGTGTCCTCTATATGTTTCATACTTCAACCTAATTCAAATTTATTTCGCAGGAAAATCATACATACAGAATAAAAAAATAAAAGTTACATATACAGTCATTTTTCAAACCATTTGGATATTCAGTTCAGTTTATTGGTTTCTCCACCTTTTTTCACAATATACAGAGCACCAAATATTACAATTTTTAAGATACAGGTATACAAAATAACAATACTCATTTTTTTTTCAAATCTATGTACAAGTGATGCAATGTATACATTGGTAACAATAATTATTTGACTTTCTTAACATAATATACACAATGAACAATTTATGAAATATTTTACATTACATTTTCTGTAAATAATGTGATAGGCCTAATAATGTGTAACGAAATAGGTCCATGGATCGTCACAATAAGTGTGTATTTAATGTTATGACAGGCCGTCAGATAAGTTTGAATTAATGTCGGTGCACAGGAATAAAACGGGGACTGGAAGGAACAAATGTTGCAGGGCTTTTTTTACAGGGAAGTGTGAAAAATAATTTCTCAGTGGACTCGACCCTTTCAGAAGCACATTCTGATGGTTAATGCGATCTCGCACGTCTTGCCTTCGACAGAAATGGGATGACAAGCTCGCCTCTCAGGCCCAGTGGTGGGCGGAGAAATGTTCGTATACTCAGGACCCTACCAAGAATAATACCGCTCCTTACGATGAAGTCGGTCAGAGCTTGGCCTTCGGCGACCACGATCGTGACCGGTTGACCAGCTTCGTGGATGTGTGGTACGAAGAGGGCAACGGTTACGACTTCGACTTCGATATCTGTCGCTATAACGGGACGAAAGTCGACCGGAAACGGTGCAGTAACTACAAACAGGTGCGTC
>JZLH01S0609066.1:0-11778 GCA_001188425.1 Eucidaris tribuloides | reverse complement strand
ACCGGGCCTAAAATATGTCTGACTTGGGCTCGTTACCACGATAATTTGTGAATGGCCAGTTGGATTTTGATGCAACTTAGGTGAAGTATGTATTAGGATGCAACAATGACCTGATAAGATTCTGGGGTGGAAAGGTCAAAGGTCAAAGGTCACCTGGCCTAAAATATGTCTGATTTGGGTTCGTTACCATGATAACTTGTGAATGACCAGTTGGATTTTTATGTAACTTAGGTGAAGTATGTATTGTGATGCAGCAATGAACTGATAAGATTTTGGAGCTGAAAGGTCAAAGGTCAAAGGTCACGGGGCCTAAAATATGTCTGACTTGGGCTCATTACCGCGATAATGTGTGAATGGCCAGTTGGATTTCAATGTAACTTGGGTGAAGTATGTATTATATGGCACCAATGAACTGAATAGATTTTGGAGTTGAAAGGTCAAGGGTCAAAGGTAACGAGGCCTGATAGATGTCTGATTTGGGCTCATTTCCATGTTAACTTAAGAATGGCTGGTCCGATTTGAATGTTACTTGGATGAAGTAAGTGTTATAAGGTACCAATGAACTGATCATATTTTGGGGTTTAAGGGTCAAAGGTCAAAGGTCACGAGGACCCATACTTAAGATCTTTACCACGATAACTTGAGAACGGCTTATCGGATATTAATATAATTTGGGTGAAGTATGTATTATGGGGCATAGATGAGATTTCAGAGTTGAACGGTCAAAGGTTACGATGCCCTGTACATTCATAGTTTGGAATTGGACGGGGGAGCGGAGGCATACCCCATCGGCTGCGCGCAGCCGAATTACTCTAGTCTTCACACAAAAAAACTATCACTGCATGAAAGATTTCTATAATATGTCAAAAATTGAAAAAAAGATATGTTATACATGTAGCAACAATTAACTACTGTATACTTAATGCTACTGTTCTGTGTTGTAGTGAAGGCCCAAACATGCAAGGCCAAGTCCAAGGCATAGACATGCTAGGCCAATACTGTAAAGTAGTAATTTCAAAGTGGACCAATGTTTTGAATTCAAAGTAGGATTTATTATTCATGAGCATAAATTAAGAAACAAACACTACAAACAAAATGAAAAGATTGCAAATCATGTCAGTCAACTGTCAGTTATGCTGATATTCATTTTCTTTGTAATTGTGAATTTGTTAACAAATTGTTCTAGGGAATTGAGAGTAAATTCAATAGACCTTGATCTTCAAGGCATGGAACTGTCCAAACCTCGTAACCCTCAAGGCGAAGGCCGAGAACTTCGTACCTCAAGTCCAAGTCCAAGGCTTTGAAAATTGGCCAAGGCTAAGCATGAAGGCACTTCAAAACCGGTTATACACAGACAGATACAACTTGAATTAGAAATTATTACAAATTTGTACTCAATGGTCTTTCATTTCATTGTTCTCTTTTGTTTAGAGGTCATTCTGGGTCATCCAGTTCATCCAGCAAGAGAAGGAAGCAGGAGCCAGAACATGGTCGCACTCTCCATCACTTCTTCCACCAGCATGAGAAGGGTGCTGCATCATGACATTATGTGGAACGATCAGAAGTTGATTGCCTTGACCGTTGATGGCACACACAATCAACCATATTTAGTGAGAAGCTGACAGTGATCCAGTGCACGAAGATGGTACTTCTATCCACAATCCATTGAAGATGGTTTGATATTGCTATAATACATTGTTTCCCGTAAGCAGCTGAATGAGTTTACTTGTGACCTGTTCTGAACAAGTTAAACCTGAATTCTAAATTTATACTTGTGTTAGGTTAGATGAATGCGGTCTTTATAGGGAAACATTGATTTGGATTTGTGCTGTAACACAGCCAAAATCAGGTCCGGGTCCAATAAGGTTTGGTCTAGTGCTAATTGTCAGGCCAGTAAAGGCATTTCTCATTAGACTTGAGCACTCCTCTTTCTTGATAAATGGGTATCTTTACGTTGTTATTCAAGAGAAACCTGTGATACATTACCTTTCCTAAACTTATGATGTATTCTGAAGCTAAGCTGGAATTCTGCTATCATTTTCAGTTGATTCTGCTAACATACATATATTGAATTCTTGGTCAGTGTAGTAAGATGAGATATGTGCAATTCTCAGAACATCATACAAAATGATATGGGATAATTGTTGTGCCTTAATGTTAAGTCTGAGTCTAGGAAGAGAATGTAAAAAAAGATCACATTCGTGTCCATCTGGGTCAAAATCTGTGTCCAGTTATACTAGGTGCTAAAAATAAAATTTGTTAATTTTGATAGGAAATAACACAAAAACTATACACCAGATAATAGTGGCATGAGTTTGAGTTATAGCTGAAGAGTGAACATTTTTGTTGGAGGTGGTTTCAATACGATATCAATAATCAGTTTTATGTAATTCATACTTATTTAAAAAGTTACAGTTCAGTCTTCGACTCTGTCCTTCAGTGGAACATTATTGTTGATTCACATGTTGTCAAGAACGGCCGGTCGTGGCGACGACGACATTGCACACCCTCGCTGGAGTGAAGACTGCAAGGTACCTCCACCGGGATGGAGGCAGCGAAATCGCGTTTAATGATCGCTCGATTACGCATCAACCTCGCCGGTGCCGGCTGTTGTAGCTTTCCTCGTTGGGAGAGGTTGGGTTAAGGATGGGAATTAGCATGTTTGATCGTGGTGGGTAAGCGCTATCTCCCAATTACCACGCGTGTTGTTGGTTATATACCGGCCGTCGTCAAAGGCTCCCGTCCTGCGGAATTGTTCCAGATGTGCGCGTCATGGGTTGATCCTGCATGGGAAACACGCACAAACCTTGGTAAATTCCATGTTCTTCGTGCAAATGAATTGCACATTAATTGATGATATGGAAATTCTTCCTCAGTGAATGGAGCTTGGATGCGAATATGTGTGCAATCGGCACCCCAAGGACATTGGGCATCCTGCAGAGAAGATGAAACCCCCTCTTGATCTCCACAATCTCTCTGGCCGTGACATGCAGGAAGTTTCTGGCCTTTTCGGTAATTTAGTCAGGAAATCTATAATAATATAAAGATATAAAGATATAACAAATGATATTGCAACGAAATAAATACAGTACGGGCGCATATGTTTAATATATTCGTATATTATTATATTTACATTAATACATATAATCGCACATACGGTATTGTGCATTTTTATTGAAGGTATAGGCGAGTGTATGGATAAATCATTTTGTTAGAATGTGATATGATAATATGAAATAGTACTAGGTGTTAAAATAAAATTGGTTAATTTCGGTATGTACAGTATAACACAAAAAGTATACACCAGATAATACTGGCATGAGTTTGAGTTATAGCTGAAGAGTGAACATTTTTGTTGGAGGTGGTTTCAATACGATATCTATAATCATTGTTGGGTAATTCATGCTTATTTATTCAGGTATTATTCAGGTAATTTCTTTGTGCTTGTCATAAGGAAGTTTCCTTGAAACTGAAAACAAAAGAGTTGCATTTGTTCCATTTAGTTTTAACACTATTAGAACAAAACAAATTGCTAGTATATTTTGTCTAGTTTTAATAGACAATGTAAAGGATAACAAATGTTACATCAGCAAAACATGCAAAATACCACATAGAAGTTTGCTTCCAATTATACTTTTAATGATCTTGAATTGAAATGTGATATACCATTTGCAACGTAAGATTTTTCTCGCTGAATAATTTACATAAATTGGAAAAAAAATCAGAAAATGATATATTCTTATATTGAAAAGCAAATTCATATTTGAAATGGTCTAGTATGTGGGTACAATCACAGATTTATAGTCCAGCAATGAAAGTGTTTATGAGGCTTATCCAGTTTCTGCTCCTCTAACAGGCCATTCTCATTGGAATTAAAAACACACACATTAATTGTAGCCAAACAAAAAAACATGTAATTGGTTTCCTCTTGGGTTTGAATTCATACTTTCTGCTCCTTCACTAATTTAATAAGTCTTTCCTTGAACCAACTGCCGAGATACCCTGAATCGGTGTCAGAGTCTGTGTCATAGTCTTTTGTTTTCCTAGCCTTTATGAGTTTCTCCATGATCAGTCTACCTGCAGAGTCTGTACCGAGATAAGATATTTCAATTACTCACATGCAGTCTATTAAACGACAAATGTGCATAGAGGTGTACAAGTCAGTATCGAGGTATGCCTTTCTGATGATCTGTCCAATTTTAGGCCTTTGACGCTTTCATCAAAGAAATGTTTTTCCCACTTCCAAGCCAATTCTCAACCAGTGTCTTTTCTCTTGGTGTGTGTGTGTTGTCTGAATTTAGAAGAACTACACTGAATCTAATACCCCATTATACCATACAACATAAAAATCCTTGAACATTTTCAGATACAGGCAAGATAAATGCTAAATTCCTTGGCGATGGTGGATCAAAACCATGAGAATCTGTACAGTCACACTTGCCTGGAATACAAATTCAATAGAGTTGGTTGCCGCTCATTGCTTATCGTGCTGTACACATGACATGAGGACTGGTCACAAACAAATTTTGTTACAGTCAACAAAACAAAACTCAAAAACTAGTTGACTGGAAAAACTTGGTGGAGTCACCAAGTGTTCATTTCTGTGAATCACATTTTTCATCCTATCTGACAAGTTTAACCCAACGGTCTTAACTTAAAGACACTGTCTTTAGTCAGTCTTAGTGAGTCCAATTATGGTTGGTGTGAAATGCAGCTTTTCCATGCAGATCGAGGATATCACAAACATTTTAGAAATATGTGCAGGAACTGATTGATAACCAGGTCAATCAATCCTGGACTGTGGTATGGGTTTTGACCTTCCATGCTACATGTACCATCACTTTTTCTGATGACTTCTTAAGTTTCCTGCACGGTTCCCGAGTTAAGTAAATTTTGGAAGAGCTTGTGTGACCAAAAATAGAGCTAAACATTTGATTTTGTGTCAAATTCAATGCAAAATGTGTGTTTTCAATTAATTTTACGTAATCATGGTCCCAAATGTGTTTAGGACCAATTTCTGCTGGAAAAACAACAAATATTTAACATTGGTCATTGAATGAATCTGTGCAAGTCATTTTTTTAATTGTTTTAAATTCAGTTGTCATATGAACTTATTTTTTTTCGACAGAAGTACTTCATTAATCATAATAGGAGTTTGGCTATACAGAGGTGAAAATGACTTTTTTTATTATTTCCCTTAGGTCACAGTTTTTTTGTGTTCCATTTACCCTATCTCAACATAAAATGACAATATTTTTGGTCTCGGGTCCAACAAAAAAGTGTGCAGGGCAAAAATCCAAAATGGCCGCCCATTTTCTTGAAAATCACATTTTTTGCCATAACTTCATCATTTTAAGGTCTTTTTACATGTTTTTGGTGTCTTTACCTATGTTTTAGGGGTCATACAATCTATTTATGAATACAGAAAGAACCACAGATAAGTGGAGGTTGACTTAGTACCATTTTTGACCAAATTTGCCCCATTTTCCCTCCCGAAATTAGCATATTTGACTCGGGGTAGGCTGTAAATCGATAATGCTTCAAAACCAACATTGACATAGTTCAGTGGAAGCAGCTCATTGTCCTGATCAATATGACACCATTTTAAAGAAAATCGGGCAAAAAATGTGAAATTGCTGGCCAAAAACTTGATTTTGAGGGACATGGTGAAAAAATGCTGAGTCATTGTTGGACAAATTTGGGAAAAGACGTAACTTTTGAGTTTTGACTTAAAAGGGCTAATTATACAATTCTGGTATCTATTTTTTTTTCAGCTTGATAGATCAATTGGCACAGGCAATTGCTCCGAGTATTGAAGAAGTAATAAAAAATTAAAGTAAAGTAGATATTTTAGCATTACTACTGTACATACACCGTACGTAGGTATACATGTACTAGATATTGGTTAAACTTCTAAAATTTACATGCATGTACATGTACATGAAAATTTAACATGTACATGAAAATTTAACATTTACCAATTTTGCTGCTTGCAGCATTAGTAATACTTGCATCCTTGCTAAAAGTAAACCCATCGTTGTCATGAATCTATATAAATGAACTTGTACTTCGACAAACAAGCAGTGTGATTACATGTATGTGTAAATCTCACGTAGGCCTACATGTATACTTAACATAGAGCTTAGAGGTGTGTGTGATAAACGTAATTGACAATATTTAGGACTATTAACTTAGAAACTTTATGGCAGTGGTTGCAGGCAAATAAGTAAAATGACTGAAACAGAGTCTCAATAACATAATGATTGTCAAGAACATTTAATTATATGTATTAGGTAAGATCCCAAGATAATGTTATTTGGCACAATACGGTCAATGCATAGTGTCTGAATGTGCAACAGCGCTGGATAGTGGATACTGTCACCCATTTTCAGTACTTGAATACTCTAAGGAGGTTTGACAGTGCCAATGGATTTATCAGGCTGAAAATCATATAAATAGACACCAGAATTGTATAACTAGCCCTTTTACGTAAAATGTTGCGTCTTTTCCCAAATTTGTCCAACGATGACTCAGCATTTTTTGACCATGTCCCTCAAAATCAAGTTTTAATTGGCCAGCAATTTCGCGTTTTTCGACCGATTTTCTTTAAAATGGTGTCATATTGATAAGGACAATGAGCTGCTTCCACTGAAATATGTCAATGCTTGTTTTGAAGCATTATCGATTTATAGCTCACCCCGAGTCAAATATGCTAGTTTCGGGAGGCAAAATGAGGCAAATTTGGTCAAAAATGGTATTAAGTCAACCACCACTTATCTGTGGTTCTTCCCGTATGCATAAATAGATTGTATGACCCCTAAAACATAGGTAAAGACACCAAAAGCATGTAAAAAGACCTTAAAATGATGAAGTTATTGCAAAAAATGTGATTTTCAGGAAAATGGGCGGCCATTTTGGATTTTTGCCCTGCACACTTTTTTGTTGGACCCTAGACCAAAAATATTGTCATTTTATGTTGAGATAGAATAAATGGAGACCAGTGGGTTGAAATTACTTTTTATTTTTAGGGAGCCATTTTGAAAATCACCAGAGCCATTTTCATCTTTACCAGAGCCATTTCAGTTTTCCAGAGCCATCTTTTTTATCAGGATTCAGTATCGTTCATGGTTTTGCATCGCAGTTTGCCTTTGCTTGTTTAATAACAAATTCAGTGATCCTTGTATCATGTACCAACATAATCAGGGGTGTGAGAGTAAGATTGGAAAAAATCTGAAATAAAAAGTGTACGCAAAGTTCCATATAGGCCGCGGGTCCCCTGGAAGCTATAGGGTTCTAGATGCTCTCTGGTGCAATCTAAGCTATTATTTTGAAAACCATTTCTCTCATGTTAAAATGGTTGGTTTGGGGATTTTCAATATACTAAAAAGTGTTGGAACATTGAAAAATGAAAAGAACGTAGTTTCAATGTCTACCTCATTCCTCCCAAATTTGCATAAAAATTATTTGTATCTTCTTTAAAAATAATTTTTTGATGGTTTTCTGACCAGAAAACACTCCTTCTGAAACTGAAATTTTAGAGTAACAAAATACTTAATTAAATGGAATATTCAGTAACAGGCAACTTTAGCAGACCGCTAGACAAAGGCAGTGAACAGGACACCACATCGGAATCTCGACGCCTGCACATGCTGACGGGAGATTTCACTCCAGTGACTGTAAGCCTGCTTCCAATCCAGCTGCTCCAAGTTCGTCACTTTTTGACTTAATACCTTTGAAAAATCGGGTTAGATTTCAGAAAAATATTTCTTACAGTCCTGTGACACTTTTGTGGTTGAATTCATCACTTTTCAAGTGCAGAAATTTACCAACAAAAATCTAACTTAGAGTTTGCAAATACAATTTTACAACACATTTAAACATGTGGGACTACATGTAAGCATTCACTGAGAAAGCTATAACGGCGCGTCCGTCATGAATTTGCCGATAATTTTGCTGCTTTAAGAACTTTAAAAAATGTGATTTCAAACATTCTGCTAACCTTCTCTGCTACTTTCAATGATTGTGTATTGAGGCATTTCTGCTATTTTTTAAGTTCTTGCCAGAATTTTCAGCGATCTTCATTTTCTTTTCTAGCTTGATGCAAGATTCTTTTCCTGAATCAGTTAATAAGAGTATGTACTGCTAGCGCGACGGTGCGGCTGCCCCGACTTTCCGCTAATTTTGCGTCTTTGGATGGGAGCGATTTTCATGTTTGGAGTCGCTCGGTACTTAGCAGTTTTTGGCAGTTACGAGAGCAATCTCAGAGCAGACGAGAGCGAAATCGCTCGTCGCTCCCGTGTATTTTCAACGCTGAATGGAACACAAAAAAACTGTGACCTAAGCGAAACCAAAAATCACCCATTTATAGCCCACTCCTAATCATAACTGATACGTAGAAATTTGCCATGTACAAATATTTTAATGAGTTTGTGCCAAGTTGGAAATCAGAAATATAGACGTATGATATCATGTATCTTGTGCATAGAAATATTACTACTGGTATTCATGGTTACAGGTGTGAGGAAAAACAAATTTGAAAGTTGAAAAATATAATAGAAAATGATGAAGGAAATTACAGTTCATTTTTCAAAAGTAATGATCTGTTTCATTGTAGCCAGTATTTCCTTCATTACTTCCAACTTTTCTTTTCCAACCTGAAGTCTTTGCTTTTTGATGTCAAGTTTCTCCCTCTCGATCTCCAGCAGCTTCAGCCATCCATCAAATGTGCATTTTAACTATGGAGATGATTCCTTGTGAGTCAGAGAAGGCTGTTCTTCTCATCTTGTGTTACTTGGCTGACCTTCTCTTCATGACATTCTTGATTTTTTTAATGCCTTAGTACCAAGTTTGTGCCAAGTTCGAAATCAGAAATATAGGCACATGGTGTCATGTGAAAATATTGTGCATAGAAATATTACTACTGGTTTTTATGAGTACAGGTGTGAGGAAAAAAAATTGAAAGTTGAAAACTATAATGGGATTTGATGAAAGAAATTACAGTTCATTTTTCAAAAGTAGTGATCTGTTTCAGTGTTGTCAGAATTTCCTTCATTACTTCCAACTTTTCTTTTTCAACCTCTAGTCTTTGCTTTTTGAGGTCAAGTTTCTCCCTCTCAATCTCCAGCACTTCAGCTGTCCGTCAAATGTGCGTTTTAGCTATGGAGATGATTCCTTGTGAGTCAGAGACGGGTGTTCCTTCTCTTCTTGTGCTGCTTGGCTGACCTTCTCTTCATGACATTCTTGATTTTTGAATGCCCCGGTACCGTCTTTTCCGTTGCTCCCACCGAGGTGCGAAGTTGCAGCAGTTTCCGATACAGTCCCATTTCATCGCAGTTGTAGATCTGTTCAGATCTCCGTCTTCACTTATCTTCCTGAGCAGAATTTCTTCTGATAATGTATGCACAGTGAAACCACTGCTTACATGTGGTACAAGATACCATTGGCATACGTAGATTAACTTTTAACACATTTGGGACACTGTGACAATGAGACAGATGTACCGTGATAACTTTGCAAGCAGTTGCCTCATATCACTTCAAAGATTTGCTCACAAAAGCCTTGATATTCACATGTTCTGTGAGTGACTCTCCTTGCATTTTGAATACCCCGGTACCGTCTTTTCTGTTGCTCTCACCAAAGTGTGATGTTGCAACATTTTGCCATACAGTCCCATTTCTTCACAGTTGTAGATCTGTTCAGATCTCCGTCTTCAATTATCTTCCCTAGCACACTTTCTTCTGATAAGTCCACACATGCACAGTGAAACCACTTCCTACGTTTGGTACAAGATGCCATCAGCATACGTAGATCAACTTTAGCACATTTGGGACACTGTGAGAGTGAGACAGATGGACTGTCATACCTTTGCTATCAGTTGCCTTGTATCGCTTCAAAGATTTTCTCTTTGAATGCCATGATATTTACATGTTCTGTGAGTGACTTTCCCTGGGGTATCTGATGCTTGTACGAGCATGTGAATACTTCACAGTTGTGGTCATCTTCCTGCAGAGTATGGTCTCTTGTGAAATAACCTTAAAACCTTTCCATTCATGTCGTGATAGAAACTCTTTCAGGAATTCTCCTTTACTTAAATTACCTAAGAAATATTAAAAATATTGACTACACAATGTCTTGGTAGTATACTGACTGCTGAACTGACTACATGCTGTCTTCTACATTCTTCCTTCAAATTTTGGTTTGTGGGTGTATAATAAAGCTAAGATTTGACACAGCTCATGAGTACTGGATGCACATGACTTGATCGTTTCCAGGTGTAGATCTTCAATGTGAAATCCTCTGTCTGCCATAACCTCCCCTTTTTCTAGTTTTTCAGAAGACCGGAGTTTTGTGTCAAAACTTTATCACAAACAATTCCATCCCCCAAATCAGTAACAAAAGTGAACGCCTCATTGGGATTAATACCAATTAGACATTTGTACGTATTGTGGCTTTTGTATTTTCGAATACGTGCGGTACTGTTCCTTTTTATTGGCTGGTTTATCTATGTAGAACTTGGTACAGTCTAAAACAACACTTGTTCTTGGGAACCATTTCTTAAATTCAAAGGCAGTCTACTCCCGACTTGAAGTTGCGATGGCCAAACAAGCAGCACTGGAACGAGGGTCTGATGAAGGTAGGCGATCCAGGTTAATGTTGTTTTTATGACACAAGTAGTGCTGACTTTAAACAGGTCAGCAATTAAGAGCAGTGGCAGGTTTAGTCGGATTCGCATGAGTGTCATCACAAACTCGAAGAAGGGATCCAAACAACGCCGTTGACCTGGTTTATTGTACACTTTTCTCTCATACTGCTTTTCTTTATCGCTTGCTGGTCCAGTCCGGTATTTCATATTTGAAACTCCTTCGCTAATGCTATCTGACTCACCCAAAAAAGGAAATAATGAAGAGAAATACATTCAAAAGTTTAGATTATTTTTTTTACTAATCACAAATTTATTATATTTTATTAATTTGTCAGTCATTTTTACATTTTTAGATTGCATAATCAAAATATTTAGATTTTCCCCTAGTTCCCCTGTTCATACAATGGTCTCCCATAAAATCGCAGCAAGTCATCCGTGATGAGTATCAAACCTTTTCTGGATCCGTTTACAAAATTGCAGGAGCAGGCCAGGCTTGAGAGTGCTTACTTCATCAGCTTGTGTGTGTAAACCCGTCATGACCTTGTGGGCTGTTTATTTGGAGTAAATGATAAATGAAGATAAAAAGAAATGTAGTTATTGGTTGCAGGCTCATGTGAACAAAATATCGTAGGAAGATAAGGCATGATTTGGAGTTGACTGAACAACTATAAATTTGTCTTTACGAATAAAAGAATAAATTACATGAGGAAATCTGATTCCTTCCTAAAAATTAACTGCAGATAAAGTTATTGATAAAGTTAGTGAAACCACTGCTTACGTTTGGTACAAGATGCCATCAGCATACGTAGATCAACTTAAGCACATTTGGGACACTGTGACAATGAAACAGATGGACTGTCATACCTTTGCAAGCAGTTGCCTTGTATCGCTTCAAAGATTTTCTCTTTGAATGCCATGATATTCACATGTTCTGTGAGTGACTTTCCCTGGGGTATCTGATGCTTGTACCAGCATGTGAATACTTCACAGTTGCGGTCATCTTCCTGCAGAGTATGGTCTGGTGAAATAACCTTAAAACCTTTCCATCCATATTGTGACAGAAACTCTTTCAGGAATTCTCCTTTACTTAAATTACTTAAGAACTATTAAAAATATTGACTACACAATGTTTTGGC
>JZLH01S0609063.1:34231-46779 GCA_001188425.1 Eucidaris tribuloides | reverse complement strand
TTTTTGAATGTTTTCCACACCCAGTCCCGTGGAAGTAACATCGTTATTATGCCAAGAAATAATATCCGACTTAAGGAGTGCATGACCAAGCTCGATGATATTTCATTCAGAGCAACGATCTCATTTGACCCAGAGACGATCTCAATTGCCCTAAGAAACGCGTCAACTCATCGTCGTTCGGATTTCTTTTTTTTGTTGATGTCAAATGTTTCTACGATACCAAGTCAACAAACTTCTTAAATTCGAGCGGATATCCATTGTTTGAAGCGCATAACATCAACAAGGAGCGGGCTGTGAAAGGAAATACTTACTTCTGGGGAAGTGGGACTCTCTGTTTCCACATAATACACATCGTGTTATTTTTACACTTATGAGGTGCACCAAAATACTGGCCGATGACTAATGAAAAAGAAGCCAGTTAGCCAAATTATTGATCTAATTTGATTTTGATTTGACTTTTCTAATAATCCTAAAGTTGATTACCGCCACAGCCCGATAAATCAAAGGCCTGATAGTCTGAAGGTGGTGGCCATAGTTTGTGCGTCGAAAAATCTGTGTAAGGTTGTTGAATTTGGCAATTTAAATTAAAAGACGGCCAGTTAGATGCTCTGACTGCAATTACATTCACTAAACCGGTAATCATGCTCATTTGTAATTTTATCTATCAGATATACACCGTCCATTGGTATACCATTCAAATCATCGGAGTCATAATAACAATGGCTACTCGATTTGCGCACATATCCACTCAAAAGAAGGTGATGTATACAATATATAATTTGTTAAACAATAATAAATTCAACACGAGTTATGAGTTTAAGCATTGCATCGTCGGACCCCAAAGCCCACACCAAAAGACCTGCTCAAAAGTCGAGCTTTAAAAGGTAATGGTTCTAATTAGTTATTCTTAATTCACCACTCCTCACAATAATCTTATACAATTATCACCATTCTCATCAAGAAACGATTTGAAATCTTTTTCCCTTCTTTAATTGACGTGTTTGGTGTGAGTCATATTTGGTGTATGTCATATTCTTAAGTATATTATTTAAAAATATTTCAGGATTAATTTCCCATACTTAAACAGATTATGATCGACTAAAAATGACCATTTACTTTGTATGTTTCTTTCAATTGTTAATGTCACATTTCATTGAAAATGTTGAAAATCCACTTATATGCACTTCCTAAAATGATTTTTTTAAATCCTGTCAGAATCTTATTCTTAACAAAGTGCAAACACTTCTTATTTTACGATTCATGAAATGTTTCGAAAAAACCCAGAACCCAATTATTTTGCAGTCTTTGAAGTGGACACTGCAAGGATATAATTATCCTTATTTCTACTTGTTTATGAAGGGTACGTAAATCAGGTCTTTTGGGGCTCCAAGTCTAGCAAATTTAAGCTAGTAGCTAACCATGCTGATGTGCATACCGTAGTGTGACCTGGATTTAAAAGAGCAGTGACCAGGTGACATGAGTGGGGGAAATAAAAATGCCTCTCGAACCGAGCTAGTTAAAATATACAATGGATACACCAGTTCTCCTGGCTGGAAGAATTTATCTAGAATTCATTTACTTAAGCCAAATCAAGCATGAACATACAAGCATTTTGTTTCCCTGAGTCCCGATAGAATTAGATGCCATAGAGAGCTACACAATAGATTTGTCTGTCACAAGGCATACAGTTGGACGTTAATTTTAAATGAGTCATCTTTTGACAACAACATTTTCACGGTAGAATCCCTGCACAGTTTACTTGATTCTGGAATAGTTTCACCCCAATTTGAGGACCACCCCAATCATGTCATTTACCTTAAATCGACTGTTTAATCAAAATGTACCTTGTTTCATGGATCGTGTGAAATAAAAATTGTATACTTTCGCCCTTAAAGATTGTTTCATTGATTTGCAAAACAAAAAACATCTATATGAATCAAATCAGCTGATATCATATCCAATGTGAAGATTAGTATAAATAAACACCTCTCATAGAGACTTGGGGTAAAATATTGAGTTTTGGTGAAAATCTGGACGGTTAAACTTCATCCTTTTTCAAATTACTCAGAAGCAATTTCAAAAAATCCGCGACGTCAAACGTGCACGTGCCGTTCCAAAATGGTCCGATCAGCCGTTAGGCAAAGGTCGCGCAGGGGATAGCCGTTAACCAATCAGAGGGCTGCGCTGGTCTTGCTACGGTGCACAGTAACCGCAATTCGCAGTTTGAGCAAAATTGAAACTCACAGAAAGAACAACATTCTGGTAACATGTCGTTATTAGTTTTTCTCATAAAACAACAAATTCATGACGTATGGATCTCAGACTTTCAACACACCATTTGTAAGTACTAAACTACCGTTTGGTCTTGATAATGAAGGGAAGTAATGGACTTGCACATCCCTGACACAATCTTTAAAGGAAATGATGCGATTGGGAGTAGTCCTCAATTTAAATTAGAAGACATTGCTCGATGAATAAAATATACTGTTTAGAGTTTCTACTTTAAAAATGTCAGAGTCACACATTTCGTCTTTGTAGTACAATTATAATCAAAATATGTTATTACGGTAAAATCTGTTGAGTAGTTTTCTATCAAGGCCAGATATCAAATCAATACTGGTAAATTAATGATTGTTTTTTTTCCTGAAAAAAAACAAGTTCAAGAAGGGATCCTTCCATCTTGAATATATACTCTAGCCAGTGTATATATTTTTTATATGTTTCAACTCATTTGGTTTCTGGGCATTTTTGTTTACTTCTTCCAATCATGTCACTGCCCTTTAAGCCCAACCTTATATCAGGAGTTATTAAGAATTAAGATACTTGACTATAATATGTCTTGGTAGAGATGAAAACTTCGACGCTGCACGGAGGAAGAACGAAAACACTATTCTGCGTGTATTGTCTGAAAAAAAAAATCAAATTTTGACAGAAAAGATCAGTGAAATAAAACTGAAGGCAAATAATAATAATAGTAATAATAATAACAATAATAATAATAATGATAATAAAATAAAATAAAATAAAATACCAGTGACCTTGCTTTGTGGAACACCATGACTATACGGACGTCCACTTTATGATTATCTATCGTATCTGTAAGCCTGAAACATGTGCATGGGTGTACACCCCCACACACAAATGCAAACACCTAAACACACATGCATACCTCTAAATACACACATGCATAATCACCCACACATACACACACACACACACACACACACACACACACACACACACACACACACACACACACACACACACACACACACACACACACACACACACACAACATCGACACCACATCATACCCACCACATATACCACACACACATACACAAGCATTACAATACAAATTTCTAAACAGTCAGAGTGTATAAAATAATTTTATATCTCAATGAACAAAAAAGTATAAAGTAGTGTTAATTAGAAAATTCCAATGTTAATCTCACTAGATGTGGAGTGGTTTGTCGAACAGCCTGTGAACGTTGACCAACACACTATTAAATATCACCATGTGTGTATGACGTTTGTGCGACGGTATGGATGTGGTCTTTGTGTTGTTTTTTGTGTTGTGTCTGTCTGGTTGTGTGTTTGTGTTGGTGTTGTGTGTGTGTTGTTGTGGAACATGGTGTGTGTGTGTCGTGCGCGCTGCTGCGTGCATGCGTACGTCACCAACTGTACCTATTAGGGGCGTCAATCAAAGGTAATTAGGGAGTTTGTCATAGAACTAAGAATTTACGACCATTCATTGAAATGAGGTAGTACAAATTCAAACACACTTGGATATTTGTGGCAACCTAATTTCGAATGAACGTGAAACTCTGTTTTATGATACCATGGTGCAAGGACGAATGCCATATTCTATAGGGCACAATATTTAAAAAAAAATCCCTTACCGTGGAAGGGGGACACCCCTTCCCTTCCCCACCCACGCCCGAGTTTTGGTCGGTACCTATATAGAAGTCTTTATGCTTACAAAAGCACTACGTGTGAAGTACAAGAAAACGGTTATCATATTCATATTGTGTGTGTGTGTGTGTGTGTGTGTTTGTTTATATGTGTGTATGTATGTGTGTGTATGTGTGAGTGTTACTCAATGCAAAAAAAACCACACACACCATACTTTCTGTATTTTGCGTTATTTTGAGTCACCATAAATGCCATAAAAGCACAAACAACATTTCAATAAAAAAAAATAAAATGTTATCGAAAGATTTTGGGTCAGCAAATATAACATGTAAAGACACTCGAGAGTCAGAGCACATACGATAAGCATAGATTATATATCATTTATTAAAAAGTATTTACACAATATTATAAACATATATACAAAGATACGTAGATGCATGCAAACATGAATGTACTTTAAAATATAGTTATATTTATGGATGTTTTGTAAATCTATTTTTTGCAACTTGTTCCTCGTCATATTCTAAAAACTGGTAGTCAACCTGCCCCATTCAACCATTCCCAAGGTTTTTTTTTTCGTATAATTTATGTTGTAATTCATATAAAATTTTTCTATTCCTTCAAGTTGAAATATGGGTGAGATGTGACGAAGAGATGATATTCACTTATTTTCACAGACGAAATAATAAAATATCTGTATATATGAATTTGATATTTAAAGACAAGTATTTCGCAATGTTAATATCTTAAACTGTTCCACGAATATTATACACAATGATGATAACATTACAAAACGCACTGAAATGTCATCGAGTAATCTCATGGCTGTCCCGCAGCCAAAAATAAAAAGATTCAAATCCTGATGATTTATTGTTCTTCTGAGTCAATACATGATGAAAACATTGCTTTATCATACACAGGGTACAGCAAACTTTCAACGCATTGTCATATTTATTTCTATTCTCCTCCTTGATAGAACTTCTGCGACAAAGAGTTTGGTTCACCCGCGGTATTCGTAGTTGTTGTATTCGTAATAAACATGGTTCTGCGCTGGCGGCGGGTCAGATGCTAACACCTCCATATAATTGGAGCCACTTTGTTTAGCCACACCCGAATACTTCTCATCTGGGACCTCGGAGTATCTGTTGCTCTCCTCTAGATCACCAGGAACCTCGGAGTACCTATTCCTTTCATCTTCAATATCAGGAACTTCTGAGTATCTATTCTTTTCCTCCAGGGCATCATTGCTTGTTTCGTCCCCCGGAGTTATGGCTTGTCCTATGAAGTTGTACTCGCCGTCGACCTCCTTTTCGATTGGAGGTGCGGTGGCCGAATTTGCGTACAGGTTGGGAGCAGCCGGATTGGTGTATACTTGCGTACCGGTCCCTCCGTATCTCGGGGATTCTTCGGTGAAGCTACTGTCGTCATCGATCTGTATCTCTGTCTTAGGAATTTCTCCTGTAAAAGAGGCAGAATAAAGATTCAAATGAAATTGTACTTCGTAACAATCTGGAAATGGGTCTGAAATAACCAAAGAACTTGTCCAAGAGGATAGGTAGTAGTCTAAACTGTGGTGTTATCATTAGACTGTCGAATATTTGCTCCGGCGACAATTGCTCCGACGATCATTTCATACACTAACCCTGACCTCACCCCTAACCCCAAACCCTAACCCTTACCCTAACCCAAACGCTAATACTAACCCTAACCCTATTCTGAACTGGACCAACTCTTTGTGTATTGAGATATTGTCACCAATGCAACTGTCGCCGGAGCAAATGTGGGATCACCAATCATTAGATATGAACCGATATATCGGGTATTCTTTTTTAAAACAGAAGGAAGCGACAATTCACTGAATATACCAATTTCGTAGAAAAGTATGAACCATACTCTAAATCAAATCATACATTAGAGTAGTATACGTAGTTCAGTTGTGTAATTTGTGTTACTGGTGCTTTTTGTCAAAGGCATGAATCAATAATTGCAAATCTACTTACCAGTTTCGACTCCCGAAAATGTCCCTGCGTAGGGTGCTTCTTTGGCACTAGACGAACTGTGTGATCCATTGGGAATAGAAGACAAAGGTAGAATAAGAGAAATTATTTAACTGCCAACAACTCTTTAAATTGTATAGTACAAGCTTATCATAGTTAGTGTTTAGAAGGCTTCTCATTAAGGTTGACTTTAAACAACCAATATACATGATATAACACCCAAGTACAGGTGCTCTGCTAAGTTTATATTTTTATTCACGTATGCATGAATGTCGGTGTGGACATAATCCAATGTGGTTTCTTAATAATAACTTAAACAAATATATTTTGAGTTAGAGCACTTTCTTACATTTGGTAGTGCCTGTACTTGAGCAGGTACATGTAGACGAAGAAGCCACCGAAACCGAAGCCCAGGAAAGCGGCCAACAAGACGATGATAACACACACCGCGTCTTGCATTTGCCGGTCCATCACCTTCATACAGTCTTCCAGTATATCATCATCTGTGGTGGTATTGTCGGTTGGACCCATTGTTATGTTAACAGATGGCGTGGTTGGGGGCATCGTGCGGCCACCTATAGGCGAAAAAGAACATAAATGTATTTGGTTAGCTGGTACTTTTCCTCTCCTCATATAAACACGCATTTCATAGTGTGCAAGGTGTTGATTTTAACAACGTTGTCCACGTATACCCCAGAGAATAAACAGACAATGTATCCACAACTAAACGATTAGATAAATAAATATATGAAAAACGAGTAGATAAATGAGTAAATAAATAAATGATATGATACACAAATGCACTAGATAGTTCTATTAATCTAACTACCAACTAACCAATTAACTAAAAGCTTTGTAAATAATACAAAATTAATACCAGACAAATCATAAATCAATCATTCATTCAATCAGAGTAAATAAATACGTGGATAACAAAACAAAAACAAACACATCTGTCCTATGTTTTCAGTAACTAAATTTTAAGGAACCAATAAATTAACAAATAATAAATGAGGGAATAAATAAATGGATGAATAAAATAAAACTAACTAACACACTAAATGAATTAAACAAATAAATAAATTAATTCATAAATAAATGGATAAATAAATAAATAAATAAATAAATAAATAAATAAATAAATAAATAAATAAATAAATAAATAAATAAATAAATATGATATAATATAATTAACTACATATATAAACAAAGAAACATCAAATTACCGAGAGGTTCGCACACGCCATCTACTTCCATAAATCCTGGACAACATTTCATAGCTTCGGCGTAAACCACACGAGTAACCTGACGGTATGCCACCCGGT
This sequence comes from Eucidaris tribuloides, assembly GCA_001188425.1. NCBI lineage: Eukaryota > Metazoa > Echinodermata > Echinoidea > Cidaroida > Cidaridae > Eucidaris > Eucidaris tribuloides. The sequence goes on along the minus strand of JZLH01S0609063.1, from coordinate 39,542 downwards.
AACCAGTCCTGGGACAAAACAAATATAATGAAATAGTCATCATTAAGAAAATAAATGTGACGTATAGACAATGTGTATATGTGTAAATATGTATGATCATTGCCCCAAAAATTTAAAAACTGTCGTCTTTTTAGAAAATGTTTCCAAATGTTTCTTTTCAAATTTTGGCTTACAGTATAATGTTTGTCTAGGTTAAACAGCGTGTGCCTTTGATCTTTCAAAGTTAGAGTTTAATTTCCACCTTTTTTCATTTTTACAGTGAAATTCATGTTACTGATATGTGACCCAACACGACAAAATGAGCTATCAGAACAAAAAAGCTTTGAGTACCTCTAATTTGTTTCATTAATAAATGATCTGATATACGTACCTGTAGGCTCTGCAGTGAGCCAAATGTAGCCAGCCACAGCGGACCTGGGTTTCAACCCTCCGTGTTGCTTGGTACGTCTGAACCACAGGTACTGTCACGCTGGAGAAAGAAAACAAAATGGAACTCATCAATTCAAAGTATGTCATACACAGATCAGCGCGCAAACATTACTAAGTGTATATTAGTTATTTTCACTCAATCATTTCATAGTAAATCACCAATTTTAGAATGCAGTTGTCTGTTAAATGACAAATTTGCAAATTTGTAAGAATCTGAACTATGAAGAATATATCAAAGTTTTATCCTATACGTACCACACTTTTCTCTTTAAAAGTGTGACTGAGACGATTGTGTGGATACATCAATCAAACACTTACAAGATTTTTAACTTCATTCTATCTTTTTTGGTAATGAAATGTAAAAAAAAAAACACATTAAAACTTTTATACATGTGATTTTGTAAACAGGGACATTGAGTATACAAACATGAACTGAAACACACCCTGAGCCAATCAAATAGAGTTTAAGTATGAACAAAACATTTTGTAATGAGCAAGAAACAAAGTAGCCTATTAAATTTAAAATATTAAATACCTGACAACTTGCAAACATCTTCCTGGGTCTGACGTTGCTGGAGGAGCAGCAGGTCCCGTTTGCCGCTTATCTCTCTGTTCTTGATCCGGTCCAGGTCCGTCTTGGGAACTGCTGTCGTTGTGGGGGCTGCCACTTCTCGCCACCTGTCCAATTTCGGGCCTGGTTTCATGCTCCGTGTTTCCCTTTTGGTTATCAAGTTGATGATACTTTAACGAATCTTGTCCCTGGTCTGCAACTTTCGCATTAACGACGGATAATGTGATTATGACAAATACAAGTAGGATAAATTGGATGGTAGAATTCATCTTGAACCCAATGATTTTGATAGGCTAAGACAGTGACAACGCGCAAATGGTCTGAAATGGAAAGGGAAAGTGGAAACAAGAGCAATATAAGATATCCTAAGAAATGTGTTTGTTTACTATATTCATGGGTAAGACACTTTTGTAAAGATCATGCATGATTAAGGTTTTGTCTTTGATAAAACTATCTTTTCAAACATTTATAATTGTTTTTCTTTGTTTTTAAAATATTTATTTCTCATTGATTCTGAAGAAAAGAAAAGTCTTAATTGTTTCCAAAAAATTTAACTTTTGTTTTCAAACTCGTCTCTGGTACGTTGTTTAAAACTGATGGCACCGTACACAGTCATTACCTTCTTCGATTAAACTGTTGTGCAAAATAAAATTAATACCTTAAACAAAGAATGATGCTGAACAAACAAAACTCACCGAATTTTTTCTTGGTGGTAGAACACCCCGTTTCTGATCTGAGGTAAACCAAATATGTCTCCATTTTATATAGTATCTAACCCTCAGCTACATTCAACACGCACTCTCCTAACACCGGACGTGATAATCGTATTTGAACTTGACTGAATATTCAGACCAAAAGGAACCCAAAACAAAAACATTATCCTGTACTTCAGAAACAATCATACTCATAGTGACAATGCTGTTTCTGGTGGGTGGGTACGAGAGGTTCACCGATTAGTCAAATACGAACAGTTGACAAACTTTGAAAGTTATAAGACGAGAATAAAATAAACAATGGGATGCAATGCGTCAGTTTAAGCTTAATATGAAGGTCAAACTGTTGATATTCACACCGGCAGCGGTGAGCGCATGGTAGGTTTTCGACGTAGCATACCCCACAGTGGGCTACACAAGAGAATTTTGTCACTAGAGTTCCACTGCTTGTGAACTCTACATCAAATTTTCCATTGCGATCCCAAATTGCGGGGAATGCAAGAAAAAAAAAACACTAATGTAGCATATATACTTTGTAACGAATCATTCGCATTGTCAGTCCGTTTCATGGTACAAAACAAGTTTTGACCGTTGTGGGTTATAGAACGAATATTTGACATTCTATACCAGCAGAGGGGTTGATAACGATATTTGAGTGTCACAGGCGTCGTTAGCTGGCACGGAGTGACATGGTGGGCTAAAAAACGCCTCCCCTTTGTAGGAAGATTTGAGGTGTTTTGCGACTCCTCGACAGTTAAAGTACAGCAGAACTACAAACTGCTGTGTGATTTTTAATTTTAGTTTTTTACTTTTCGTTTTTTTTTTTTGGGGGGCGGGCGGGAGGGGAGGGGGGGGGTGTCTTCTCCCGTCCCAGTGCATTAAGGATTGCCAGGGGCGTCGATCATGTTTTCGGATGGGGGGGGCAAAGTGAAAAAAAATGCCAAATTTTCGGGGCGCCTCTGCGCGCCAAATGCATAAAGCAAAGTTTTGCCGCGCAAGGTGCCCGAAAAATGGACAATTTTGTATGTTTAACGGTATTTTTATGGCGTGTTTGAAATGGTTGTTACTAGTGGTTCCAATTGCTTTTCATATTTGCGAATGCATATTATATTTTATTTGTTACAGTTGTCAAAATAATTGGGGGGGGGCAAAAATTCGATATCCCCAATTTATTTATGGTGGGGGGCGATGCCCCTCCCTATGAAAAACAGGATCGACGCCTCTGAATGATTCAGTTTAGAGTACATCTCCCATTTAGTGAAATTTCAATTTTACGGTTGGAGAATATAGATTTACCAGAGAGTATAAGCATGTATTTTAATGTCTTTGGAATTTAATCTAATTATACTCTGCAAACGAAGTTGAAAGGGGTATTGGAATAAGCGGTACGGGTGCGGGTCGTTCACAATTCTTTTTTGCGGATTACCTACTCAAATAACAGTTTTTTGACCAATGCTAATAAAATTTGCCACACACATATACGTCTTGGCGAAAGATTGCCCGCCCTCATTTTTTCGCGATGTCCAGAAATTGCGTTACCATGGTAATGACATATCATGGCAAAAAAGAGGTTAAAAACAGAAGGCGGTTCAAACCACGTCTTTAGTTTTTTTTACCCAATGCTCATGGAAATTTGCACACACATTGGTCTTGGACGAAGATGTGCAAGATATATATTTCGAATGTGTAAAATTTGCGTTGTCATGGTAACGACATTAGTTTCATCAATAAATGCATGTAAGAGTCCTAGAGGAAGAACTACTTCCCCAGTTTTGAAACCAATTGTCATAGAATTTGGCACACACATTGGGTCCTTGGGGGCGAAAATGAGGCAAGACAATATTTTATCGAATGTGTCGGAATTCGTTGCTATGATAATGGCACACTATGGCATAAAAATCATTGGACGTGATGGGGTGGGGTACCTAATAACCTTCAGTGAGTATGTATAGTATATACTGTTGTTTACGGGAAGATTCTTTCTGTTGGATTTTGAAATGAGGTTGTAGATTAATATTATTTCTGTTGATGATATTGTGATTTATGTAGGACAACGCTGTTTATGAATGTATTTTTTTAAATTTATTACATTACACATAAAATTGCCGTTTTTACCAAATATTAATATGTGTTCCCAGATGGAACAAGAAAAACAAAGAACAAAAATACCCAAAACAAATAAGGTCGATTTGGTTGACACGCTGCTGTGCTGTCTATCTGCTCATCATAAATTGATACAAATAATTGTCTGTCTCCAGGCTTAATAAAAGAAAGACTACGGCTACTAGCTTGTATCCTAGCTTATTTAACCCCCCCCCCCCCTAACATAAAAAAAAAATAAAAAAAATCGCCTGTATAAAAGTCAATACATTCCTCCTCTCCCTCTCATTCGTATCTTATTAAAATTAGCTATCATAAAATGATTTTCAGATAAATAGTACTAACCTTTCGTTTGTCAGCTGGGAAAAACGCAAAGAAATACAAAACAAAAAATAATCATCATATTTTGGAAACCCACCCCCCCCCGCATGGGTCTGGCTTGATTGCCCCAAAAGAATTATTCAATTCACACTGCTTGATCCTTTTGTCTTTCCTTCTACAAATAATTTTGGATTAAACAAGATATGAGCAATCCACTCTTCTACCCATCCACCCACCCTCAAAACACACACACACACACAAACACCAACACACACACACAGCACACACACACACACAACACACACAAACCCACAACACACACACACACCACACACACACACACACACTCATCACACCACACAACCACACCACACAACAAACCCACCACCACAAACACCCCGCACACATGCAACACAAACGAAAATATGTGCCACCTTTTCTGTTAGACAAATATTGATGAACATTCTGCGATATATGATTTACCCAAATGAAGAAGGATGATTTCGTACCAAGTATTTGCAATTTGTCAATTTAACATTGCTCCTCACCAGCTTCCTACGGCCGTGTTGTAAATATAACCTTAACAAGTTCAGGCTAGCAGTTTATTTGTTAAGCAAGTAAGTCAAAGCTTCCCCTAATATAGCATGTACTACTCAGTACACCGTTTTTCTTTAATTTTGTAATCTAGTTTCTGAAGTTAGGTGATTTGCACGGAAACTGCAATCCCAAGTAGGTTTAGCAGGTCAGGAACATTACACTATAAGCAAATAGTGCGGTCAGATGCAACGATATACCATTAATTGATAAACCCTAGCAATGAATTGTATGTTTGTAGTCAATGAAGATTGTAATTGAGGATATTCGGAAAGACAAATGACTTACAAAAATTTAACACATGAGACATTATTGTCAATGAAGGTATATAACTCAAAGTTTATTAATGCCAAATGAATTGCAATATGAACTGAAGCTGTTTTCTTCGAAGATAATGGTAAATTCATACGTTACAAATGCTTGATGACAAATATAAACGTAACGCAAATTTAACCAATAAAGACTTGTAATTTACTTTAACGACTGATAAAATACAATATCTGAAATTGGCGAAAAGCAATGGCATGTTTATAATCTAGAATTTTTTCAAAAAGAGATTAACAATATTGAAGTATTTTCTTTT
>JZLH01S0609063.1:13269-25921 GCA_001188425.1 Eucidaris tribuloides | reverse complement strand
ACACACACACACACACACACACACACACACACACACACACACACACACACACACACACACACACACACACACACACACACACACACACACACACACACACACACACACACACACACACACACACACACACACACACACACACACACACACACACACACACATTTGTGTTGTATTGACATAAGCTGCATAATTCTATATTGTTATGTGTATAGACATATTTTGAGAGATGTTGAAACCCGAACGCCGAATCCAGACTGACACGGTTGCGAAATGTGAAAAACCCCTCTAGAAATGAATTTTAAATTGTCATGACTTCAGTCCTGTTTCACATAATTTGATCAAAGACAATCGTCACAGCACCAGTGTCGTCAATTTTCCACTTATTTTCTGAGTGGTATTCCATTCGTTATGTAAAGAACCTAGTGGTAACAAGTTGAACAATTTTAGTGATTACCATTGCATTTAAATCGATCTTTGTAATGCCACATAGTATTCGTAAAGCGATTAAGAACCTAAGTTTTTTTTTTCGAAAAAGTGTGTTTCCAAGATATCTGCACACTTTGATCAATTTAAAACGCAAGGGCGTGGGCTGGAGGTGTACATTACCAAAAGCGGCAGAGTTGCCAATTAAAGAATTCTCCACAATTACAACTTTCATAACTCGTGAGTGGTATAGCCTACCTTGTTCAAACTTTCACTGTTTTTTTTTTCATCTCATTGTGTGGTATTCTCTAAAAGTTGAAATGTCCGAGTTTCGTTCTCCTTTAATTCTAGTTACAAACAACAGTCACACAGAAAGCGGTTGACATCATACTAGTATGAGTCTCCTTTCCAAACAGTACAAAATATGAAAAAAAAAATCCTTGTGACCTTTTTGACAAATTCCATTCAGAGTTTCATGCACACAAGAAAACGATCCACATGTATTTTTCATCTTACTCACTCCTCACTTTCGTCCACACTCTCCTAAAAGTCCACCTTACACACATTTATTGCTTTGCAAATTAAAAACCGACTATATAAACTCTGTAATGATATAATATTTTAGGTTTATTTACACATCATCATTATTCTTTTACAGTCATTGAACATATTTAACAAAGAAATTGCGATACGACATAATCATATAAAAGTACTTTTTGCCACGAAATCCGGACGCAGTTATTTTCAGGCAATTAATTTTAAGTTGTTATTGATTCTAAAATTGTCAATTTGATATGCAATATAATACGACTGATATATTTTCATTGGGCGGTGATTGATTTTATGGCAGTTTTTCATAAATAGAGACGTATGAGTAACGAACGATATTAGACACGTCATAGATTCGAACACGTGATGTATTACATACAATAGTTGCAACTCTATACAACTCCTACAATGTTGATGCAACATAATTTTTATCAGACATAATCAGTATTGTTGTCTGTGCCAACTCTGCAGGAAAACAAAATGTCACAGTATGTTCATGTAGTGAAACCAGTGTGAACACATTGCAATACTATATGGATTTGGCCCATTTTCATAGAGTTACACTGTGAGCACTGTGAGTTCAAAGAGTCCACACTGTCCTCACAGTTTGTCCACACTGTGACGAAATTGAGTTCTGTCTAAAAGGTCATGACCAATGTGTGGATTTGGCCCATTTTTCCTGAGTTACACTGCGATCACTGTGTGTTCATAGAGTTCACATTGTGTGGTGACCTCATGTCCAGAAGCGTCGATAGGGGCAGTCACCCCAATGTTTTTTTTTTTTTGGGGGGGGGGACCATATCATTTTGCCCTTATCCCCAATGATTTCAATAATTTGAAAAATAAATCTTGCAGGACATGACTAATGTGAAGATTTGGCTCGTTTTCACTGAGTGACACTGTGATCACTGTGTAGTCATAGAGTTCACACTATGTCCACACTGTGTTTGTTTCCGGAAGAGAAGAAGAAGGCACTTTACGCGTCTCACAGTCACATTTCATCCAGTCTTTACGAACTTTTGTGTCCAGAGTATTTCACTCGAGAATCTTTCCCATGTTTAGACTTAGCACCAGTCGTCGACGATTCATCTTCCGATATAATTTCTAGATAGCATTTACTATATTTGCTGCCTTCTTTGCCCGGAGTATTCTCTTTGGGTAATGGAGTGTTGATCGGAGCAGTCGGAGCGGTTTGATTCTCTACGTAATCGTAGCCATCATCGTACGGGGGTGCACTTGCAGGGCTTGAAACAACGTAGGTGTGAGTCACGTGGTTTGGGATAAAGGTTGTGCCGGTTTCGCCATATCTGGGAGGCTCATCTTCATAACCAGATGCTGGTCTCTTAGGTGGGGTTGGTGGACGTTTGTCGAGAGACATTCCTGTATAGGAATTAAAAAAAATAATGAAAATGTAAAAACAAAGATCAGTGGGACATGGTTCCTTTCCATATTACATACACTTTAAAAACTACGGTGTCAAAAAGGACCGCACCCTTAGGTGTTAAAGATACACCATGGAGTTTGAATATAACAACAAAATGTTGTTGATATAACAAACAGAATGTGCTATGATGACACCAATGCGTATTGAACTAACACCAATGGGTGTTGAACTAACACCAGGAAGTTAACCCTAGTGTAAAATGCTGGGTGCGGTCCTCTCACAACACCGACTGGTATAATTTCAACACCACTGTTTCTGCAGTGTACAAGTACTTTAACATTACTTGTTATGAGAGCGATTGACAGCATGTTATTGACAGTCGTCAAACTTTATAGCCGGTTGAAATTTCTCGTAAAATTATCCTCCAGTGGTGTATTTGTTTTAGCAATATAATACATTATCATTCAGCACGACAAATGCGGAACAAAATTTTCTATTTATGTTACATCTTCAAAAGATCACGTAGCATCTGACATTTGTGTATTTAAATGAACAGTAATCATGTGCTTGTGTAATACGCATTACAGTAACGTTTTCTACTTGGTTAAGTTATTACAATTGTATGAACTGTAATCATACTCAACGCATTTTCAAATATTTCATTTAGTTTTTAAATTCTAAATCGCTTACCGTCGTTATTTCGTGTACAGGCCTTCGCGTCTTGCGTCTTAGATGGAGGTGGTGTGCTGTGTAATAAATAGAAAATAATAGTTTTAAAATAGGTTGAACTCACGTCGAACTATGTAGATACAGGTATTAGTGTATCTCAACAAAAATATAAAAACATGTACCCTTTGAGATTTTTTTTCAGTAAACTGTTACAAGGGTTAACAAGAAAATCATCATGCATCGATTGAATTTCGATTGCAGGGGCTTTCTAACCGTCTTTGATGGAATAAATTACATTTATAATCAAATGAAGGATTATGCTTACTTTATTTGACCCATGATCCATGGTGATGAAAATATAATTGGATACGTAAGGTATGTAGATAAGTTGGTGTTTGCAGATTTATAGACAGATAGATAGATGGAAAGATAGATCAATTAATAGATAGATAGATGAATAGATAGATAGAAAGATAGAAGGCGCAAGATGAAATAGGAGTATGTGTGGTATACGTTTCTAACCTCCTAATTTTTTATCGTATTCATTCACACCTTTTTTCTGTTTCCAAATTGTATAAAGTGCTTTATCACTCGATATCTTTCCCAGAAAGGATTTCGCTAATTTGAAAACGCATTCACTAACTTGAAAACTGTTTCCATTAGTAACGCTATCAAAAATGACCCTTTCATACCATTTTGGCTTCTTTTTCTTGCAAATGTAGACGGCAACGCCACCGATGATGCATCCTATGACCAAGACGACGATTAGGACGATGACCACGGTCACGATCTTCTCCTCTTTGTCATCCATCATCATCATGTCGTCGTCCGGGGTATCATCTGTGGTTGCAACGTCGATCGGGACGGTTTTCGTGGTTGGGGGCATCGTGCGTCCACCTGGCAATGATACGACATGAAATGGATAGTTATACTCATCATTATCATCGTCATCTTCATGATGACCATAATAAATTCATCATTATTTCCCATGCTGTCACCACCACCACCATCATTATCATCATCATCATCATCCGCAACATCACCACCACCATCATCATCACCTCCTCCTCATCATTATCCTTCTTCTTCTTCTTCTTCTTCTTCTTCTTCTTCTTCTTCTTCTTCTTCTTCTTCTTCCTCTTCTTCTTCTTCTTCTCCTTCTTCTTCTTCTCATCATCGTCATCACCACCACTATCATCATCAATACAACTACCTCTAGACAAGTAAAGTCAATAACGCCAAAACTTAACCATCACGAACGATAACACTTCCACCATCACCAGCACTTACAATATCCGATGATTGCATGAAGTGTGCTCTCTGTGGCTTGCAATTATTTTCAAACTTTTCATTTGCACATCTAGACATTAGCTGCATTATGTGCACCCATAAAAAATGTTGCTGCGGTTGTATTCAGGGTGCATTGTTGCACCTTTTTCTTGGTAAGAAGGTTAACAAAACAGAAATACTTACCCATAGGTTCGCACACACCATCGACCTCCATAAAACCCGGACAACACTTTCGAACTTCACCGGTCACCACACGAGGAACTTGTCGATACGCCAATTGATATGCAAGTCTGAAATATATAAAAATGTAATTATATCTAACTAACCAATTACCCAGTGACTATACTAACTAACCAATAACAAAATGCTAAACTGTTATAGAAATGGGACTGTTCATAAAATATCTTCAGGAGAAAGAAGGGACGGTGCCTTCGGACTTTTTGAAAAATATCAGACATAATATAATATAATAATAATATATGAAATTTGTAAAGCGCAAAAACTATTTAAATATACTCTAATGCGCTGCTAGAGCAAAGACGCTGCTAGACATGCAAAATACAGACAAAAAGACAACAAACAAATCAGACAAAAGGTAAAACCTCTGAGTGGCTAAGAAGCTTAAATGTGCAGAAATTTTCAGGTTAGATGACAAACACGAGACCTATGATAGGACCTACATAGTTTAAAAAAGACTTATTTACCGACGATATGAAATTGTTGACGGGGGGGGGGGGTTCGACATCCCACACGATAGTGTGACACTAACAGATCAAAAGTAACTGTGTTTTATATCGCTTTTATTTCTCGCTTTAATCTAATATTTTTGAATAGTTTTGAGTACAGAATTTAAGAGCAATCAAATACTAAAAAGCAGTGTTTGCAACAAAATGATAATTATCTGATTGTTTCCGTGTTTATTATCTTTTTTAAAGAAAGAGATGATTAATCAGTGGAAAAGAAATCAGAATCGCGCAATGTCTGTGTGTTTTCGTGTTTTCGTTTGTGCGTACGGATATGTATTTGTACGTGCGTGCGCTCATGCGTACTTACCTGTACGTTTTGCAATGCGACAAGTGAAGCCAGCCACACCGCGTTCTTGTCTCGACCTTACGAGTCGCTTGATATGATTCCACTTTTGTCACTGTAACACTGTAGGAGAGATCAAATGAAAATAAAATTATTTGTTTTTAATATTGTTAATTTGTACTCATACGGAAGTTAAATGAGATACCTTGTTTAAAATGGGTGTATAAATTTGATGTTTTAAATCGGTGTTTTGAAATAGGTGTCTAAAACCGGTGTTTAAACAAGTATGGAATAGCGCTTGTGTCGAAATGGAAAAAAAATGGTTCATGCTATATTTCCAATCAGATGAAGAAGAATACAGGTCAAATTTTCCTAAACACTGTCATTTTGATATCTGACCTGCATGATAGTGTTTAAATGGACAAACAAATACCCAAACAACTAAACTTTAGACAATTTTGTGCTGTCTCTAGCAAATATATGAACATCTAAATATCGGCATTTTAGTTAATGTCATGGGGACAAATATGCTAAAACATCACAGTCTACTTAGAATACGGGAATGGTCGATCATCATTTTAACTTTATAAAAGCAGCTTTTAATGATCGTTTGAACTGCAATTTTTCAGGGCTTTATTTGTAGACCTTATCAGGGACACCATTATCATGGAGGATCATGTATATCAGCTCAATGTTTTTTTGTCTTTGTTTTAGGTGGAAAACATAGTTAAGTATACAGTATGTATAATGTCAAATCACGTTCACTGACGTTATACATATCAATATACAACTGCAGTATTTATGTCAAAATGCCCGCAGGGACTCAAATTACGGCGAAACAATGGAAGCGCAGTTCAACTTACTTGACAATTTTAATGCATCGACCAGGCTCCAGAGTTGTCGAAATATTGTCACCGGGGTTCTGGGTTCCACGGCCGTGATCGTGCCCAGGATCAGGTCTATGTCCGTCGCCAGGACCAGGTCCCGGACCTGGTCTACGACCGTGACCGTGATCGTGACCGTGTCCATGATCACGTCCATGCCCGTGATCATGCCCGTGCGGCCCGCCTGGTCCTGGTCTGTGGTTATGATGACCGGGGCCAGTGGCAGTGATAAATTGCAGCATCGTAACTACTGCAAAGACCAGAAGAAGGATTGACGGGAACTTCATTATGCCGCTGTTCTGCGTTTGATTACTGAAAAACAAAACAAAACTTAAGAATAAAAATGACAATACAACGACGTTTATCATGAGGACTGGGGGTCGTCCCCCAATGTATGTAAATATTGAGGGTGGGGCAAACATATCTCTTTGCTCTCCCCATGAGTTTGATAACTTGAAAATTCATAAAACGTAATGGCAAATTATGTTTTAAAGGCAGTACAAAGGCACAACAACACCATGAAACTTTACATAGAAAAGTACCAAACATACATTTTTTTTTCAATTTTAGATTGCACCGTAGCGCACGGAACGCTCCTAAAATTTTGACATTTTTCCCCAATCTGAAAAATTGACCGGACCTCCTGCTATACACGAGTTTGACACAGTATGTAATATACCCCGTAATATGTAAATTGTTTAACAATTTGTTTTCACATTTTAGTTTTTGTGATTTTCAAGTCAAAATGTGTTTAACTTTTTTTTTTTGCTAAAAGATAATATCATAATAAGAAATCGATTTCTAAACTAAAAATCTACCTGTAATTTCGATTTTTTAAAGATTTATTCAACAGCTATAGTTGTTCATGGATTACGTAATGACAAAACAGTACTGAACACTGGTAAGGGCATAGTCACACCTTGACGATTTAGCCAGCGTATGCCGACGTATGAAAAATTTGACGAACACGTCGTCATACGTTGAATAAGTTATGGGTAAGTTTTGTATAAGTTATGTGCACGCTGAAGCACGCTGGAGCACGCTGGACACATCTCGACGATTTAGTCAGCGTATGCCGACGTATGAAACATTTTGCGAATACGTTGTCATACGTTGAATAAGTTATAGGTAAGTTTTGTATAAGTTTTGTATAAGTTAGGTACGCTGTAAAGCACGCTGGTATACGTCGTAGTACGACGAGATCGTTCGAAAATTTTGTGCAGCGACAAATTTTTCGACGTATGTCAGGTATGATCATACGCCCGCATACGCGGGCCAACGCTTGTAGGTAAGTTATGCTGTCGTTACATACGTCCACACAGCGTATTGTAAGTTGCTCATAAGTCGAAATACGTCACGATAAATGTTAGCAGGGTTATCGATTTTTTTCAGCATGACGGAAGATGTTGGTAGAGTGGTGTTTGTACTGCGAAGTCTAGTGCGGTTATGATTTGAATCGTGGGCGTAGCCTTTTTATATTTCATTTATTTATTCAGTCATTTATTTATTTATTTATTCATTTATTATTTATTTCTTATTTTTCTATTTTTATTCAATTTATATTTATTTATCTATTCATTTATTTATTCATATTATTTATTTGATTTATTTATTCACAAAATGCAACTCAAAGAGTTACAAAGTATGGCAATTACAAACCACTGGTATGATGTAACAAACACATAATTTACACCCATAGTCTTGTATACATATAATAATTAACACAACCTGGTGGAAAAATGTTGACAGACATTAAGCAAATGAAAATAGAAATAAAAAAAGGAAAGTTTCAGCGAAAAAAAAACAAAGTTGGAAATAAAGGGATGTTAAGAAATAAATGTGTAAACAGCGTAAACACAAAAATCTCAGGTATTAGATTAATATAGTAATTAATTTTTAAACAGGTATGATTCAAATAAATGTAAATACAGACATTCTTCGTCAAACTTTAGCATGTATAATCTACAGTAAATAATTCTAAATTTTTAAACAATTACCTCAAACAGGGATGGTTTCCGGTGAAAAATAAATATGTGGAAATCACACGCACACACACACACACACGCACACACACACACACACACACACACACACACACACACACACACACACACACACACACACACACACACACACACACACACAAACAAACAAACAAGCAAACATACGCACAAATAATGTGCAAGGAATATTAATAACAAAAAGAACAGGAGAGAAAAGTGGAACAGACAAATTGGATGGGAGGGGAAAGGGAAAAAGGGGATGGAAAGGGAAAAATAAAAAAAGTAGGAAGAGGGGGAAAGCAACAGGAACATAAAGTGTAGTGACAGGAGGGAGGGGATAAAGAAAAAAAGAGAAGAGAAGAAAGAGGAGAATTATGATAAATATTGCACGTTTTTTGATAATAATGGTGAAATAATGGTGACGTAAAATTCACTATATAAAAGCAACGCATTGTTATTATTATTAAACACAACGAAAAAAGTAACTACCCCCCTTTTCAACATACCATAACTTTTTAACGAAACAAGTTTGCGCAAAATAATTTGGCAAGAGTGTTCCTACACTCGTTGACTAACTTCTGTGTAAAAATGTGATTGATTCGTCAGGTCATGCATGAGTGATCATGCATTAAAGGTGAAAATGCCACTTTTCAAAAGTCACATGAGTCATCTCTTATGCCCAAAGAATGGTAAATAATGGCATTTTTTGCTTTATTTATAAAGTGTGCTCACTCAACAATGACATGGTTACAACCTCTTATGTTCGTACAACATGTAAAGATACATTTTGCTGAAAAATATCGGATTTCAATTTTTGCAATTAACTTAATGGATTTTATAATTTCAAAATTGAGAAAGGGTGGACATTTTTAAATTGAGCTCACCGAAGCGTAAAATATGCCAAAAGTGCCAAAGGAGGTTTAAGGGGATCAAACGATAGATGATTAACATAAATAACGATTAATCATTCACTAGAAACAGAATTTGTGAAAACCCTGCATCAAACATCCCCCAAAATAACCCTTGTGACTTTTGAAAAGTGACATTTTTGCCTTTAATATGTGCTCACTCATGCATGACTCGACGGATCAACCTCATTTTCACACATAATTTAGTCAATTAGTGCAGAAACACCCTTGCCAAATTATTTTGCTCACAGCCGTTCTTTTATAAAGTTATAGTATTTTGAAAAAGGGGGTAGTTACTTTTTTTGTTGTGTTTATTATTATTATTATTATTATTATTATTATTATTATTATTATTATTATTATTATTATTATTAGTATTATTAGTATTATTAGTATTATTATTATTATTATTATTATTATTATGCACATTTTGGGTACTATCTAAATGCTTGCAAGACACGTGATCAAAGTTAATCATCAAAGTACATTTGTATAACCAATCAGTTAACAAATGATTCAATTTAAATCAAATTCCACATATGAATTGACATCATTCTTATTACCGTTAACAGAATTGCTTTCCAAAGAAAATAATGACAAAAAAAATGTCAGCAACGAAAGTTTGGAGAAAGAGCGGGTGAGGGAGAATGAAAAGGGGAAAATTGGAAGATACAAAAGAAATATTGGATAGTGGAAAGCATACACAATATTGCACTTATTGTAAATTATAAAAACACCACGGGATAAAACTAGTCTTATATCTATTCGTTTTACATCTAGGAAGACACAGGAGTTTGCTATTTCTCAGATTATTATGTTGTTTTACTCTTGGGTGGGAGGAGAACATTTAGTTTGTGATCGAGTTTTTGTATTTTAATGGCTGCTACAAGTGATCGTTGGCGATACGCTACTCCACACTGTGGGTAAGTTAGAGTATCGTTGGGCGTAAGTTGTGAACGTCGGCAACACGACAAGCATTCGTTGGTATAAGTTATCTATAACTTATCGAAACGTTCCATATAAGTTATACGTTATGCGTACGTCCAACTCGTTATGAGCACGCTATGTATACGTCCAAAAGTGCAAATCGGAAAAAATCAAAGTTCAGCGTATGCCAGCGTTTAACCCTAATTTCATACGTCAGGCATACGTTGGCTAAATCGTCAAGGTGTGACTGTGCCTTAAGTGCTGAATACTATGAATTCAACTTTAAACAATAGACTTTACAGTGATGTGTATTTCACCCCCCCCCCTGTCCACACACTCATACAATAATTTAGTGGCAAAATTCAGTAATACCATTCAATAATAATAATTTATTTTGGTATACCTGTGTCGTTTGTAAGTCCAAGTTGAAATGAAGCTCCGATATCCAGAGATTTCTTTCCAGTCGCATTGGTGTTCTCTCTCGATTTGGTCAGGACCTGCCAATATTTATTCGTCTTTCTAGGTTAAACATGAGTCCTGTTGGCTTCCGGTGGCATCCGCCGATGGGTTCATACCGGACATGATATCTCTATTTGATTACTCGGGAAGTGTCCCATAATTCAAAATATATGTCGTAGGTAAAAGTATCTTGGCGTAAAAGCGACAAATAAACAATGAGTCTGTTCTTTTAGTAGGAGGGTGGGCTGATTGTGATGGCACTCACCTGGTTTATGTTTCCACACATCATTGAAACATTATCCTTATTTGCACTCCGTTGCTATAGTATACCGTTGTCTCGAGTTACAATAACAAACTTCACAATTGAGTATTGAGAGTGATTTGCAGATTAATTTCTTTTTATGAACTCGGCAAAAAGCATCTTTTTGTAATCAGTCGGTCTATAATGATTTCCTTTGTTAAATTTTGGACGTACCCAACAGAATAATTTCTGTCTTTAGATTTTGGGAGATGGTGATGGAGGAGGGGTAGATGTTCGAGTTTTCGGAGTTTTTTTTTAATTGCATTTTTTATTTGCTGTATGGTACAATTTCATATTCTCTTGTTCTCTAGTTTGACTTGCCCCCATTTTTAACCGACAGTGATTATCAAGATTTTTAACGAAAACCAAAGAAAACGGACATCCATTTGTATTGCTTTGTGCGCTATCCATCAGTTTCAAAGAAAATTTGCAAATGAAAACTTAAGCTCAATGTTTGAACAACAGCTGGATGGGGCCTTAAGGTTAGTGTCCAGGAGGTAGCCCCAAAGCTCTTTAAGAATTTATTTCAAAACACTTACTGCAGGAACTGGGCCATGGAAAATCTGAGCGAGGGCAAAAACCATGGGAGACGAACCTGTCAAAAAGATCTATTTTTTTTAATAAAACTGCGAAAACATAAGATTGTCTGAATTTTGTATATTTGAGGGGGCGGCCGCCCCTCTGCTCCAACGTGTCGGCGCCCCTGTATTAGGTGTCAGGGAGCGAAGTGCTGTGAGAGTGCAGCGCTATTACTTTATGAATAATCCAAATCTATAGTAGCTTTAGCTTTTACAAAATGTTCCTGTATTTCACAAACACAGACAATAATACCATGTACAATTCATGTTATTTTAACTTGAACTCAGTCTCTGAGCAGCACCTGAATGGGCAATATCGGTTAGTTTTCCAGGGGGTAAAGGACCAAGAAGCTCTTTATGACTTTAATTTCAAACCCTTACTGTAGGAGTTACCTTGGGGAAGACAAATGTCGTGATTAAGGGAATCGGGAATTATGTGTCTATACGAACTTCATTTCATGATTCCAATTCTTAGATAACTTGTTCTTCATAAACTGGCTAACTAAAGTTTGCAGCACATTTAACATTGATTTCCCGCGTATCATCATTTAGGTTTATACGTTATGTAGGTGAGAGTGAAAACCATAATCCCTCCCTTCCCGTCACCCTTTCTACCGGAAGTGAAGTTGCGTTCTGCCGGGGTCTAATATCACTTACAAAGTTTAATGACGATAGAGTACAGTGCATATAGGAAAAGAAACAATTGAGACTGATGATCAACAATATACGAAAACTTTACCATCGCGACGAGCGTCCCTCTTGACCAAAAACTGTCATTTTAATGTTTTAAAATAAACCAACCTAATTGGCTCGTCATAGCAATTCGTTATCTTGCAGATTTTAGAATGACTCAAACGACTAAAATGCTACAGAAAGTGATTTGGGGTTCGGGAAGGGGGGGGGTAGGTTATGGAACTAGTTATGTATGTTGATATACGATATGTGCTGCCGATATGGTTGACTTAGAATACACCTTTAGTTACTTGAGCATGGGTCCTAATTGTTCTCCACCCTCCTACTATCCCCATCCAAGCATCAAATCAAAACAAACAAACACACCAATCAAGCAAACCCACAAAAACTTGAATGATGATCTCTATTTCTATTTTGACTTATATAATCAAAAATCAGGGGCGATGCCAGGTTTTTTTTTTTGGGGGGGGGGTGGTGAAACCTGTCGGTAAAATTTTGGCGTCGATATGTTTTTTTTCATGGTCAAATTCGCGGCCATCAGCCGAAAGTCACTCC